>CAUYSK010112032.1:0-71911 GCA_963575035.1 Avahi laniger
GGGAAGGGAAGGGAAGGGAAGGGAAGGGAAGGGAAGGGAAGGGAAGGGAAGGGAAGGGAAGGGAAGGGAAGGGAAGGGAAGGGAAGGGAAGGGAAGGGAAGGGAAGGGAAGGGAAGGGAATCACCCCCTCCAAAAAAGAAAGACAAGGACAGGTCATTTATACATGAAGAAAAACAGAGAGTGAACCAATGCTAGAAAAATGCCTGGCATCCTGTTCCCAGCAGATTAAAGAAAAGCAAAATAACTCATTTCTGAAATGCCAGAATATCATTTGAATTGGAGAAAATTAATTTTAAGGTTATGAAATGTTAAGAGTATTATAAAGAAGCAGGTATCCTCAATCTTCCTGGGTATACTGTATGCCGGTGCAGGCCTGCTGGAGAGCATTCAGGCAGAATGACAAAACTATTTATGCCCATTAACCTGCTAATTCCACTTTGGGTAATATACTCTCATATTCCATGGAAATCATTCAAAAGTAAAAAAGAAAAAAGCTATTTGTATGGAAATGTTTATAACAGTGCTATCCCTCACAGGCAAAAAAAGCAATTAAACATCCTAAATATCCAATAGCAGGGACATATTCAAGCAATTAATAGTATATTCTATGATGGATTCCACATGTTACTATAAATTGAAAACTGAAGCTACATGGTCTATATTAATACAGGGGGAAATGTATAAACATACATAAGTTACAAATTACAACAAAAAGTATGCTCTTTCTTACTATAGCTACATGTAAATATACACATATATGTCCCCTGCTAAACTGGCATTTGGTATTAATTAGATTATATCCTATACAGTTAAATACATAATGAAAAATTGTTTTACATGTTTTATGTATTGGCTTAGCCTGAGGCCTACCTAAAAAAATAAAAGTGTCTATTTAGTGTGTAATTGTGGAAATGTAAATACATGAGTAACAATTAAGATAGAGTGATATTTTAAACAAATAATTAGGAGTGTGATGAATCGATTTTGTATCTCAATGTCAAATCTTTATATTTAAATGTGTCCAAGAACCAAGAATGTTACGTTCCAAGATTCCCAGTGGCTGACTTTCAAATTGTCCTTCACAGCAGTACTTAGCAGCTGTTAATCACTAGGGTTTTGCTGCCAGAACAAGAGTGATTAGGCACAGGTATCCCTCTTCTGTGATTACCACCTGTCTGCCTCCTCCTCTTTCAGACGGCAAGCTTCCTGAGAACAGGGATTGTGTCTTCCCTCTTCTTCCAACACTACCCACAGACATCTCTGACGTTCTCATTCACAGACTGAGGCACAATTAGGATTTGATGGTGAAGATAAAGAGAAAAGGAAGACTCCTAATTATATTTTCAAGACGTAATAATGCCAGGAGACTTAAAAGCAGGAGCTGAAGTACAGATAATTAGCTTGCTGCATGTTATTTTGGCATAGGTCTTAAAGCAAATAAAATGTTCTCCATATCCATTAATTAATAAATAGCATCTACTATGTCCTAATGATGTGAAGGTAAATTAGCCCCAGCCCTGGCCCATCCCCAGAGTATTTCGCATTTAGTGAGTCAGAGGCACAAATACATGACAGCAAAATAAAGAGCATCTCTGGAAAAAAAAAAAAAAACTCAAAACAGCAACAATTTTTTTTTTGCTAGATTTTTGGTGGGTCAGGAATTTCAAAGCACTTGGGAAGTTTTTACTTTGTAATTTTTAATATCCCCTCACTACCTAGCAGTGGGTGCTGAAAACCAACGAGAGCTCATTTGTGATTCTCTACTGGAGACCTACACATGACTCTCCAAGACAGTCATCTCAGGGTATTCATACTTCTTAAATAGCATAGCTATCTTTTTTCAGAGTATCCCATGTAACCCAAGAAATCATGTAGAAATGACATGATCTTAAGTGGATTATGCTCACAAGTCACATGGCATAATTTATACTGAACTCTGCTAGCTATTAATAGAACTGAGTCACTGAGGCCAGTCCTGATTCAAAACCTCTCTGAAAAGGAGATGTTTTAGCACAGACTTGAAAGAAGAGCAGAAGAATACAGGTCAATCTGGAGAAAATGCAATTCTGAGAGAGAAAGAACAGTTAGAATGTGTGTGCACATGTACGTGAATGTGTGTGTATGTACAAGTGTTCATGTGTGGATGGGTGGATGTCTGGATCTAGGGGTGGGGGCATGGCAGGGGATGAAGTCAGCAGAGCAGGCGGCCAGGTCTTTCAGGATCATGGACGCTGTTGTAAACATTGTGTACATTCCTCTGAGTAAGATAAAAATCCATTAAGGAAATTGAATGCATAATTAAAAGCCTGTCCACAGTGAAAACTATAATCCCAGATGGTTTTACCAGTTTATTCTAACAAATATTTAAAGAAAAAATAATATACATCATCTATAAAACAAGTAAAAAGAGCAATATAAATATTACAAAATAAATACTAAGCTCAGCGACAAAGGAAAAACATAGGCCACAGTCAATCATAAACATACATGCAAATTCCTTAACAGAATATGTGAAACAAAATTCCACATTATATAGAGAGATAATAAAAATGAAAAAGTGTATGTTATTTCAGAAATGATTATGATAATAAAGATTACTTTATTATTCAAAATCAGTCAAGAAATTCACCACGTAGGAGTAATAGAGAAAATTCACCATGATTATTTCAAATGATGCATGGAAAGTGTTTTATAAAAATTAATATTTCATGATACACACTTTTAGCAAATTATTAATAGAAAAAAATACCTACAAAAGCAATTAAGAAAATACCATTCTTAATAGATACTTGTTGCAAATGTTCCATTAGAAATTAGAGAAATAGAAATGTATTTACAATCACACCTTGTCTGGAGATCTTATTTCAGTAAATATGTTAATTAAAAGAAATAGAATTTATAAGGATTTACAAAAACCCTGCCATTATTTGCAGATAACATGTTCATATACACATAAAATGCAAACGAATCTATAAAAGAAATATGAAATTAATAAACTATATAGAAAGTATGCTGTATATATGAACATTATACAAAAATAATATTTTTATATTTTGGCAATAAACAATTAGAAAATGCACATACGATCGAGCATGATGGCTCGCACCTGTAATCCCAGCACTTTGGGAGGCCAGGGCTGGAGTATTGCTTGAGGCCAAAAGTTCAAGACCAGCCTTAGCAACACAGTGAGATCCCATCTCCACAATAAAAAATGAAATTAGCCAGGTGTGGTGGCATGCACCAGCTACTCTGGAGGCTGAAGTAGGAGGATTGCTTGAGCCCAGGAGTTTGAAGCTGCAGTGAGCTATAATCACACCACTGCATTCCAGCCTGGGAGATAGAGTGAGACTTTGTCTCGAAAAAAAAAAAAAAAAAAGCATTTAAAATCTTACATTGACAGTACCATTAAAAAGTCATCTATCTAGGGAAATCTAATAAAATATGTGAAGTATTTGAAAATATAAATTGCAAGACCATTCTGTAAATATGTCACATCTTTACTTTGATCCATATATTCTGCTTCATCTTAATATAAAAATTATTATTAAGGAAAATTTAATGATAGTTGGTGAAATTAAGATTATTAAAGTAGCTCCATAAAATGAAATTTACAAGATAATTCTAAATTAACATGCAGAGTCAGAGCCAAGAATAGCCAAGACCCTAGAGAAGAACAATGATTTAAGACTTCCTCTACCATATATCAAGGCATACATATTATAAAGCTATAGTGATCGAGATGCAAAGGAAGGCAGATAGGACAATGGAACGCGAAAAAAAAACCCAGAAATAGACACGCACATTTAGGGATACTAGACTAGTAAAAGGTTAGCACAATAGAGTGGTAGGAAAATTATGGTATCATATATATATATACACACACACACATACATATATATACACACACACATATATAAAATATATGTATAATTATATATAATATAATTGATTACATATAATGACATAGCATATATGAGTAAAATTTATATCTATAAATATACACACATGTGAATATGATATTTTACTACTACCTCATACCAAAAAAAAAATCAGTTCTAAACGGTTTATAGAAATCAGTGTGAAAGGGAAAACACAAGAAGTGAATACTTTCATGCCTTTGATGTACAAAAAGATTTCTGGAATTGGACACAAATAGTCTTAATATAAAAGGAAAATATTAACAAATTAGAAGCCCTGTGCAGTGCTTCCTCCTTCCACTGGTATTTGCACGAGCTGTTGACTTTGCCTGATCACTCTTATTCTTTGAATTTGCGTTTACTTGTTCCCTTTTCCAGGAAAACTTTCCTAGAACTTCATTTCTAGGTCAAACTCACTTTAAACTAGTATGTAAACTTTAAAAATTTTCATATAATCATGAGTTGCTTACTTTTTTCCATATAGCATAAATGTAATTTCACATTTACTGCTATCATTATCATTATTTGATTAATGTCCTGCAATGTGTCGTTATGAAGAACAAATGAAGTAAAAGCATTAAAGCACCAAGAATGATATTTGATCCAACATAAGCTCTTAATAAATATTACTTACTATTATTATTTAGCATCATCTCAGAAAGCAAGATCTGCCCCAAGAGATTTACCCAAAGTAGCTAGTTAATAAGCATCAGACTCATAAATAGTTCTCCTTTATTTAAACCGTAATTTTTTGCAATACAGAAGTTTACAAAATGTAATATGTGGAAAAAGTATGCTTGAGCATTATATAATCCATGGAATATGATTAAACAAATCTAGTACTTATTCAATGTATCTTCCTTTGAAGAATATCAGTAGTATGATTTCATAGTCTACATGGCAAGAGTGTAAAAATAAACATTAACTCAATTTAACTGAATCGATTACACTCTTATGTTCAGTTCTATTGGGTTGGCTGTCTTTTCATATATACACACGTACCCACACAGAGATGCAATAGGATATATTATTTTATAATGGCTATCATTTATTTAGATTACATTCCCCTTCAGGCATTCTAATGGAAATTTTAATTGTGTTATTTATAACCCTCACAACAAACTCTATGCAATAAATAAAATAATATTTCTTACTTGGGGAGAAACAATCACCAGAGCGGCTAAATAGATTGCTAAAGACTCTGGAATAAACAGAGTTTATGGTTAAACCAACATTGAAACCTAGTTTGTCTCTCTCTAAAACTTGTGCTCTTTTCTATTCATAACTCTTCCTCTCAAATAATAATTATAAAATTATGTTCCAAAATGAACATATAATGTAGCATATGGATATACTCAAATGCAAAATCGTGTGAATCAAAGAACTGGAGAATATAACCAAACTGATTAGGTGATATAATTGAGTTACCTGCTATGGTATCATTCTCAGGAACCCTGTACTAAGTTAAGTTTGCTCAGTCATGTGTGCGTATGTTGGCGATTTTTGCTTGTTGAGGTAGATTTCCAAAACCCAAATGACAAGTGTATTTATAATTACTTTGTATTACTCTGAATGTTTGCTCAAGTGTGTCGTCAGGTATGTTATCTGAATCATTCCTTATTGAGAGATGTGATATTATTGTTTGTTAACTATGTCTCAAGAAGTGTAGTAACAAAATGAGTAGCATTGCTATCATCGGCCGGCATTATGGAAAATTGTACTCCTTCTAGGTTGTAGACATTTCTAGAGAGGGATGGTATCAGTGATTAGAAGTCTATGTCATCGAGAAATAAAGGGCATCCTAAGAAAAAGCCAAGCTTATGTAAGCATCGCTATGCAAATATTTGTTTGAAGAACATTATGCCATTGTTGTTGCCACTCTCATTGCAAAACCTTAATCAGCCTTCTTGCAGGCAGTATTTTGTGCCAAATCAGTAAGGAATTTAAACTGAAGAACTTTGATCTGTTTCATGAGATTAGCGTGTAAAGAAAAGATGTGCATGTACAATATGTTTATAATTTTATATGTCTTTGTATTGGTATTCTTAACTGCATCCAAAAATAAACTCTCATTTTGATGAGGCTTCAAAAGGATAGAATCCTCAGCTTATAAATGTACATGTTTTGTAGTGGAACGATTTTCTACAGACGAGCTTCTGGCTCCATGTATTTTTGTTCCACTGCTCACAACACAGCTGCGGTGGCAGGCACTGCAGGTTGGTTGTTGATCACATTACAACAACACCTCTGGCCCTGACCACTGGTGTCAAATGCTAGAGGAGTGGGCACAAGGCATTGCCAAATAGAGGATACCTCAAATAAGCTCAGTCTAATTGTAATAAGTTAGCTAACATGGAAGTAATTAAAAACCACATTCATGAATTCTACTAATTTAAACTCATCTCCCCCAACTCACCAGTTTCTCAGGTAGATTTCCAAAAGGCCCACAGTCGTACAAACGCCTCCATCCTAAGGAGATACATGAAGGAAAATCATTCAGGATGTTCTGTCACTTAGAAAATGTGATAACAATATATGACCATGTGAACACACTACCAGGGTCCTCCCTAGTGAAGACACCAATTCAAAAGAAGGGCTATGAAACTTGAATATCATGTCCTCTATGATAAACCTGGCATACTCCTAACTATGAAATACAGGATAATTTATACAGCACATCTTCACATCATCTGTTATAATACTCTGTGATTAAATCATGGTTAATATTCATAGTTCAAAATGATAAAAATTATTCCATGATAGATTGCTAATTTTTGCAAAGGTAATAGACACAAACAAAGTCTAGATTCTGTGGTCTTTTAATTCTATCAAGCTATTTACTGCTATGAGTACTGCCCCATTCGTAATATTGGAACTAGCACTTGGCAGTGAAGTTAGCGTCATTCACTCAGTAAGATAACAGCCATAGGTGTTGAAATACCCGGCCAGCTGTGTGAGGGTCTCTGCTGATCCAGATCCACCACTGTGACTATGTCCTTAAGGCAGTGGCTCTTGGCTATAAGACAAACTTTCAAGGGGCCACAGGAACTTCTGCTACATGAGCAAAAGTATTGTCTATTTCCCAGAAAAAAATGAACATGCACATAAATTTTAACATATAGTTCTGTGGTATACTGGAGTCCCCCTGAAGCCTATCAGTTAAATTAGTGTTCAAGGACTTTGATTGAGAATGTCTGCTTTAAGGTTAGGGTAAAGAAAATCAAGAGATGAGGCATCAGCCTAGGCTGATCCTTCCCCGTCTCTAACCCCTTGTCAGAGATGAAAAGTGGATTTTCAGATGAATGTACTTTTATTAAAACATTGCAATGACAACGAGGAAAAGTAATGGAAGCAAAATAACCCAGATTTCCTAAATTATTTTTCACCATATTGTTCACCCTATAATCACTGCCAATACATATTAGATGCACATTTTATAATTAATTTTAAGTTTTAACATGCATCTTAACAATTCTCTTCTTGCGTCTATATATAAATCTTACAATTGGTTTCTTTTACTTTTCTTATTTCTTTAAATGAAATTGTCCAAGGATATCTATCAGAAATATAAATATATGCAACTATTATGTACCCATAATATTTAAAACAAAAAATTTGAAAAAATAAAGTCTCAGTTTTGCTTAACATTCCTCCCTAAATATTAAGATGAATACTACAATAGTGATAAAATTTAGAGCAAAGAAGGATTGCATGTGATTTTATCTTTCTAAAGTATAAATTAGTTTCATTTTTAAAACTTTGTCATGACCACAGTAAATTGAAATTGATCTAAGTTGTCATAGAGTTCCATTCCCCTTGTCAGTGAATAATGTAGGAATGGGTTTTGGTGTTAAAATGAGATACACAGAAAAAAAATTGCTTTCTTCTCTCTTTCCTTCCTTCCTTCCTTCCTTCCTCCTACCTTACTTCTTATTCTGCTGGATGTTATACCTTCACTTAATATCTAGAATTACTGCAGTCTTCTTTATACCATGAAGTGAGTAAGGTTCAGGAGAATATGTGGAAAACGGAAGATCAGAAAAATAAGAAGAACCCAAGTATTGATGATTTCACTGACTCACTGCATTAACCAGTTCTAGAACTGCTCTACTTTTAAAACCAGTGAAATGAAACATATTAAGTCATTATTTCAATTATAGGCCATTTGGGAGTTGAATTTTTTATTTGCTGCCAACAGCATCCTAGCTAATGCCTCTTTGCTGCTTTCTGAGCAAGTCAGAAAGTTCTCAGGGATGACAAATGCAACTTTACTGATTCGATAATAGTTAATAGTTGCTCTTTCCTGGTGATTTATACACTTGGCTGAATAGATTCCCTGCCCAATAGCTGAGAAGATAAAATGACTTTCCTTGAAGCCAAAAAATGTTATCAAAGATATCATCTCCTACTATGACATTTTTTGTGGCCTTCATTTTTCTCAGCAGCAAGTAGTGAGAAATCTTTTCTGAAGGAGATAATCATGGTCAAAATGGATTGCAATTCCAGTGTCTCAACTGTCCAATGATTTGTACAAAAAGTTGCAGCAAATTGATCCTTCTTCTTGGTAGTTGAAGGAGGACTAAGTTTCAAATAGCTCCATTATGATGGGTTTAATACATATTTGATTCAAGGCTCCCAAGACTGGGGAAAAAAAAAAAAACGTTTTAGGTCACCTGTTTATATTAAGTCCCCAAAAAGTTCAATATGCCCAAAAAAGTACTCTGCATAATAAGATATTTTAAGATTACCAACTTCCAGTCTGGCTTTTTCCACTTCATAGCAAGCCATTATTCTTTTGATCCTCAGTACTTGCTTATATATTATGGGAACTTTTCTAACTTGTTTCAAAGCCCTTCATGTTTTTCCAAAATGGTTACATCATTTGACATTTTCTACTTTAGTACTTTACAATAAAGTCTGCCAGCTAAATGGATTATTTTAGATAGCTGTCTCTTACCAAATAATGCAAATAATGTTTCTGACATTAATACTTTTTTGAAATCTCCAAAAAATTAACATTTATTTCCTTGCCATTGTAAACGTTTTATAGTCATTAGGATTTGAAAAAGTCATTTTCTATGCTATTCTGTAGCACAAAAGTTCAGTGAGTGCCTGATAGAATATTTTTCCTTATAGATTTTTTTTCTTAAAAGACAGTGTTCTTTATTTTCTCTCTCTTTCTCTCTCTCTCTGTCCACCACCTACCCTGGCCCCCACACACCCCATTCTCTACTTTGGGACTTTGCTGCTATGAACTTGAACTTGAGCCCATTATCCGAAGTGAGGTATCACAGGATCGGAAGAATGAGCTCCACCTGTACTCACCATCAAATTGGTACTAACTGATGAACACTAGGGTGCTGACATGGCAGTAATATTCTCCAGGGATTAGGGGGATGGGAGGGCAAACCCACAACTAAAGGACAGGGTGAGCATTGTAGAGGGGAAGGGCATGCCTCTAACCCTCACTTGGGTGAGGCAAAGATATAAAATGTAACCAAAATGTTTGTACCCTCATAATACCCTGAAATAAAAATAAATAAATAAATGAAATAAAATATTAATTATTTATTACTCTCATTAATATGCATCAGTATGTTTTTCAGCCATTTCTCATTTCTGTGGATTGAGAAAACAAGTAATGTGACTGATTAAAAGCATATAAAATAATGTAAAAAGCAGGCATATTTTTAATAGACCACCAACAGCAGCAAAGGCACGCTGGAGGTCTTCCTGACACATTGACTGCTGCTGTGCCCTATGCCCAGGTATATGATCTCCAAGTCAGTTTCTACAGCTTTTTCTTAGAAATCATTAAGAGTTTGTGTTTTGGGGCTCACAAAATATTTCTTGGAGCAAACCAACAACGATATTCCTTAACTACACTGGGTTTTATAATAATAATATGTTTTTAAGTATATAGTACATTAGTAGTAAGTTATGTGCACCTTGTTGTTCAAGAGGCATCTAGAACATTTTCTTCTTACAACTGAAACTCTATACCCAGTGAACAGTGATTTCTCACTTCCTTCCATCCCCTGACACACATCACTCTACTCTCTACCTCCACATGTAAGTTAGAACATGTGATACTTGTCTTTCTGTGCTTGACTTATAATGACCTCCAGTTCCATCTATATTTCTGCAAATGATAGGATTTCATTCTTTTTAATAGCCAATTAGTATTCCATTATGTATACATACAGTAATTTATTTGTCCATTCATCCATTCATGGATACTGAGATTGATTCCACATTTTTGCTATTGTGAATAGTACTACAATAAAAATGTGAGTGTAGGTATCCCTTTGATATGTTGATTTATTTCCCGTTGGAAAATACCCAATATTTACTTGCAATGATGAGGTGAGATTGCTGGATTGTATAATGCATCTATTTTTAGTTTCAGAAGTCTTCATACTGTTTTCTGTGGTGGCTATAATAATTTAAATTCCCAGACAGTATATAAGAATTCCCTTTTCTCTGCATCCTCACAAACATCTGTTAATTTTTGTCAGTTAAATAAAAGCCATTCTAACTGGAGTAAGATGGTATCTCATTGCAATTTTAACATGCTCTTCGCTAATGATAAGTAATGTTTTTGAGTAGTTTTTTCATGTAGCTGTTGGCCATTTATATGTCTTCTTTTGAGAAATATCTATTCATGTCATCTGTTCACATTTTAATAAGATTATTTGTTTTGGTTCTTTTTTACTGTTATGTACTTGGAGTTCCTCACATGTCCTGGATATTAGTCTCTTGCTAGATGAATAATTTGCAAACATTTTCTTCTGTTCAACAGATTACCTCTTCACTCTTTTGATTGTTTCCTTCGATATGCAGAAATTTTAGTTTAATAAGATATATACATCTATTTTTGTGTCTGTTTCCTAAGCTTTTGAGGTCATGACAATAAAATCTTTGCTTAAACTAACGTCCTGAAGTGTTTCCTGTAAATTTTCCTCTAGTAGTATATGGTAAAAGGTAAGAGTCAAGTTTCAATTTTTTTGCATATGGATATTCAATTTTCCTAGCATCAGGGAGTTCTTTTCCCAATGTGTGTTGTTGGCAACATTGTTGAAACTCAGTTGGCTGTAATATTAATACATAGGTTTATCTCTGAATTCTCGATTTTGTTCCATGGTCTATGTGTCTGTTATTATAACAATACCATGCTGTTTTGGTTGCCATAGCCTTGTAATATATTTTGAAGTCAGGTAGTATAGTGCCTTAACTTTTTCTTTTTGCTCAGGATTGCTTTAAGCTCTTTTGGTTTCATATAAATTTTAGGATTTTTTTTCTTTCTAATTCTGTGAAAAATGTCATTGGTATTTTGATAGGAATTGCATTAAATTTGTAGATTGCTTTGAGTCTTGTCATTTTAACTATATTCATTCTTCCAATCTATGAGCATAGGATGCCTTTCCTTTTGTTTGTGTCATCATCAATTTCTTTTATCAGAGTTTTGTATTTTTCCTTGAGGAGGTCATTCACCTCCTTCGTTAAATTTATTTTTAGTTAATTTTTGTAGCTATTGTAAAGGGTATTATCTTCTTGATTTCTTTCTCAATTAATTACTGGTGCATACAAATGCTACTGATTTTTGTATGTTGATTTTGTATCTTGCAAATTTACTAAATTTATTTATCAAATCTAAGAACTTTTTTGTGGTGTCTTAGGTTTTTCTAGATATAAGCTCATGTAATCTGCAAAGAGGGGACAGTTTGACTTCCTCTTTTCCAATTTGGATGTCACTTATTTCTTTCTTTCACCTGAATGCTCTAGCTAGGATTTCTAGTATTATGTTGGGTAGGAACAGAGAAAGTGGGCACCCTTTTCCTGTTCCAGTTTTCAGGGGAAAGGCTTTCGACTTTTTCCCATTTGGTGCTTTAGCTGTGGGTTTATTACATATGGCCTGTATTATGTTGAGGTGTCTTCCTTCATGTGTACAGTTGTTTATAATAATCCGTGATGATCTTTTGTATTTCTGTGGTATCAGCTGTAATGTCTCCTTTTGTGTTTCTGATTTTGTTAGATATTTACAAAACACCAAAGAGGATTGGAAAAGAGTGTTCAAGCCCAAGCAAGAGAAAAGTTGAGGCAGATATGGCACATGCAGGGACACTTAATCATCATGTGCTGAGTAGGGAGAAGCAGGAGTTATTAGCAATAAAACAAAAATGGTTTAATATTTGAAGTATTCCATGTTAGTTTTTTGGATTTAACTTAGCAAGAAATGGGAAATATAACTCTTTTTAAAGTCACTTTCACTTTCATAATTTCAACAACATAGAGAAGCTGTCTCCCAAAGAGAGAGAGAGAGGAAAAAAAATACATGTACTGAGCTTGTGGAATGGGGTAAGGGGGAAGTTAAAAGAATAACCATAAACAACCAGAAATCTGGATGCTCAAAAGCCTAGCCTGACAGCCACAGGAACAGAGCACATCGACATTTAAATTGTTGGTAATACAAAGAATGCAGGTTATGACCCCCATTGCAGTAATCTCTTGAAAGGTGCTCTGCTTCATTGCTGAAGGAGGAATTCTGTTCTTTGAAATGCAGAGAGGCCTACATTATCTAGTGTTAGAGACCTTGGAGGCAGAAAAGAGAAAGTGGAGATTCTTTGGCTTTTTATCAGATTTCCATTATTAGTTCCTCTTGAGAAATAAACCTTAAATGCCACAGTGCTTTTAATCATTACCAACTCCATAAAAGATATTAAGTTGTTTTTCTATTTCTTTTTGCACCCCAGAGGGAAATAATTTATTCTCTTCAAAACAGGTAGAAAAGGTATGCATAATCACATATATTTTATCCAATTCAACGGTAAAAATTTTTGAGTATAGAATGCTACTAAATAAGATCAGATTTTTAGTATCACAACACTTTGATGTAATAGAGTGGAAAGATAATATATTTGGAAGTCAGAGAGGTCTGGGTTTAAAACTGAGTTTGGCCACTCACTGTCTGTATCTCCCTCAAAATTCAGCAGTCTGCATATCTGTGAAAAATTTCTACCAGAAAAGTTGAAAAGTATACTTGTGATCACAGGCAGTTAGCATAATGTTGAGCATAAAATACGTGCTCAACAAATTTTAGCTTATTTCGTCTGTTAATGGAGGAGACTACACCGTATTTGCAAAGCTTTCTGTTTTTTTCCCTCAAAATAATACACATCCCCTTCTTTTCTTTCTTTAATTTTATTGCACATATTTAAAGTGTACAACGTGTTTGGATGTACATGAACATATTGAAATAATTATAGTAGTAAAACAAATTAACCTTATATATCACCTTACATAGTTACTTTTTATTTTCAGTAACAGCACCTAAAGTCTAAACTCTCAGCAAATTTTATAATATTGCATTTAAAAATAAATATTAATATTTATTTTTTCAAATTTATTTACCTATTTTAAATTGACAGATAAAATTGTCTCTATTGTGTACAGCAAAATGTTTCGAAGTATACAGGCATAACTCATTTTATTGCACTTTGCTTTATTGTGCTTTACAGATACTGCACTTTTTACAAATTGAAGTTTTGTGGCAACCCTGCATTGAATTAGTCTATTGGAACCATTCTTTTCAACAATGTGTGCTCACTTCATGCCTTTTTGGCACATTTTGGTCATTCTCACAATACTTCAGACTTTTTCATTATTATTATATCTTTTATAATCATCTCTGTTCAGTAATCTTTCATGTTACAAATGTTTTTGGGCTTCCATGAACTGAGCCCATGTAAGGTAGAAAACAATCTATAAATGCTTTGTGGGTTCTGACTGCACCACAACCAGCTGTTTCCCCTTCTCTCTCTCTCTGTCTTCAGCCTTCCTATACTCTGAGACATAACAATATTGGAATTGGGCCAATTAATAAACTCATGATGGCTTCTCAGTGTTCAAGTGAAAGGAAGAATTGCACATATCCCACTTTTAATCAAAAGCTAGAAATGATTCAGATTGGCAAGGAAGGCATTTTGAAAACTGAGATAGGCTGAAAGGTAGACCCCTTGCACTAAGTCAAGCAGTGGATGCAAAAGAAAAGTTATTGACAGAAATTAAGAGAGATACTCCAGTGAACATATAAAGAATATAATAATAATAAGGGAAACAACCTTACTACTGATATGGAGAAAGTTTTAATGGTCTATGTCACTGATCAAACTAGCCACAACATTGCCTTAAGCCAAAGCCTAATTTGGAGCAAGGGTCTAACTCTCTTCAATCCTACGAAGGGTTAGAGAGGTGAGGAAGCTGCAGAAGAAAAGTGTTGTTGATTAATGAGATCTAAGGAAAGAAACCATCTCCATAACATAAAATTGCAAGGTGAAGCAACAAGTGCTGATGGAGAAGCGGCAGCAAGTTTATCCAGAAGATTTAGCTAAGATGGATGATGAAGGTGGCTACAATAAGAAACAGATTTTCAATGAAGACGAAATAGCCTTATATTGGAAGGAGATGCCATCTAGGACTTTTATAGCTAGAAAGGAGAACTGAATGCCTGGCTTCGAAGCCTTCAAAACCTCAAATGACAGACTATTGTGTTAGGGGCTAATGTAGATAGTGACTTTAAGTTGAAGTCAATTTTCATTTACCATTGTGGAAATTCTAAGGCCCTTAAGAATTATGCTAAATCTATTCTGCGTGTGTTCTATAAATGGAACAACAAAGCCTAGATGACAGCACATCTGTTTGTAGCATGGTTTAATAAATATTTCAAGCCCACTTTTGAGATATACCACTCAAAAAAAATAGATTTCTTTCAAACTATTACTGCTCATTGACAATATACCTAGTCACCCAAGAGCTCTGTTGGAGATATACCAGGAGATTAATGTTGTTTTCCTGCCTGCTAACACAACATCTATTCTGCAACCCAGGGATCAAGGAGCAATTTTGACTTTCAAGTCTTATTATTTAAGAAATACATTTTCTAAGGCTATAGCTGCCATAGATGGTGATTCCTTTGATTGATCTGGGCAGAGTAAATTGAAAACTATCTGGAAAGGATTTGCCATTCTAGGTGGGTGCCATTAAGAACATTCGTGATTCATAGGACAAGGTCAAACTATCGACATTAACAGGAGTTTGGAAGAAGTTTATTCAGACCCTCAAAGGTGACTTTGAGAGGTTTAAGACATCACTGGAGGAAGAAACTACGGATGTGGTAAAAACAGGAAAAGAACTAGAATTAGAAGTGGAGCCTGAAGATGTGACTAAATTGCTACAATCTCATGATAAAACTTGAATGGATGAGGAGTTGCTTTTTATAGATGAGTAAAGAAAATGGTTTCTTGAGATGGAGTCTACTCATGGTGAAGATGCTGTAAACATTGTTGAAACAATAATAAAAGATTTAGAACATTACATAAACTTAGTTAATAAAACAGCAGTAGGATTGGAGAGGATTGGTTCCAACTTTTGAAGAAGCTCTATCCTGAGTAAAATGCTTTCAAACAGCATCACATGTACCAGAGAAATTTTTCATGAAAGGAAGAGTGAAATTGATGCAGCACACTTCACTATGGTCTTATTTTAAATTTTCACAGCCACCCCAGCCTTCAGCAACCACAATCCTGACCAGTCAGCAGCCATCAGGATGGAGGCAGGACCTTTCACCAGCAAACAAGATTATAATTCAGTGGAGGCTCAGATGATTGTTAGAATTTTTTTAACAATAAAGTATATTTTAGTTAAGGTATGTATATTTTTGTTAAGGTATGTATATTTTTTAGACAGCATCCTGTTGCACACTTAATAGACTAAAGTATATTGTAAATATAACCTTTATATGTACTCGGAAACCAAAAAAATTGTATGACTCACTTTATTGTGATATTTTCTTTATTGTAGTGGGCTGGAGCAAAACCTTCATATCTGTGAAGCATGCCTATATATACATTGTGGAATGATTAAATCTAGCCAATTAAAACATGCATTACCTCACATAGTTATTTTTGTGGTGAGAACACTTAACATCCACTCTCTTAGCATTTTTCAAGAATACAATGTATTTTCTTTAACTATAGTCGTTATACTGTGCAATAGATCTTTTGAAGCTATTCCTCCTGTCAAACTATAAATTTGTTTTCTTTGACCAACATCTCCCTTCAAACAACCCAGTCTCTGGTATCCACCGTTCTACTCTATTTCTATGAGTTCAACCTGTGTAGATTCCACATATGAGTGGTAACATGTGATATTTGCCTTTCTGTGCTTGGTTTCTTTTATTTAACATGATGACCTCCAGTTCCATTCATGTTGTTGCAAATGATACGATTTCCTTCATTTTTATGACTGAATAGTATTATATTGTGTATATACACCACATTTTCTTTATCCGTTCATCCACTGGTAGACACATATGTTGGTTTCATATCTTGGCAATTGTGAATAGTGCTGTAACAAACATGTGAGTGCAGATATCTCTTCAACATACTGATTTCATTTCCTTTGGATATATATGCAGCAGTTAGATTTCTGGATCATATGGTTATTCTACTTTACATATTTTGAGGAACCTCTATATTGTTTTCCATAATGGTTGTACTAATTTACATTCCCATCAACAGTGTGCTAGGGTTCCCTTTTCTCCACATCCTTACCAAAATTTGTTAGCTTTTGTCTTTTTGATAATAGCCATTCTAACAGGAGTGAAGTGATATCTCACTATGGTTTTAATTTGCATTTCTCTGATGATAGTAATGTTGAACATTTTTTAAAATACCCATTGGCCATTTGTATGTATTCTTTTGACAAATGTCTGTTCAGGTTCTTTGCCCTTATTTAATTGGGTTATTTGTTAATATTTACATTTTCAAATATAAATTAAAATATGCTAATAATGATCATCACAGGATTACTTATAATAGTGATAGACTGAAAACAATATTAAAATCCAAATATGAGGAAAAGCTTGCTTAAATAATACTGTATCTGCAGGGCTGAACCTAAAACATACATATAAAATAGTAATATTGATGAGCGAAGAATATACATTAAAACACTTTTCTAAGTAAGACACAGGATTGTGGTAACATAACCTAATTCCAGTCATGCAAAGTGAAAGAAAAAGAAAGTAATGCTTACAATGTAGACTGTAATGTTTGTTTTAAGTTGATAATTTTTTTCTGGTACTCTTTGCTAATATATTTGCAAAATTCCTGAAATTCCTTTCCCTTTCTTATTTTTCCTGTTGAACTCTTGTCTCAATTGATAGCTATTTGGAAAAATTTTCTTTATTTTTATCCTGTAAATTATCACTTTTTTCCCTACGCTACTCTGGTATCTTTGATCTATTTTTATCGTATTACTAAATGCATTGTTTTGTAGTTTTCTATTTTTATATATTGCCTTTATTAGACTATGAGACTGGAATAGTCAACATGTGCTGAGTGAAAAAGAAACACACAATCTTGGTGGAAAAAAAAATGCGTTCTCACGCTCAGGGTGTAGCAGTGCAACTGCGGATTGTCCAGGGTAGCCTTGTTGTGAGCCCCTGCAACAAGCCGAAGGTTCCACTGGTCTGAGATCCAAGTTCTGGGTTGGGCTTACATCAACGTAATTTGTGTTCACTCTGGGTCCCAGATGAAAGGGGTCATAACTATCCAGGGAAGTTTCTTTTTATAACTGATCATTGAAGCCCAAGAGGGAAGTCCGAATGTACAAGCAAATTTCAAGCCTCTACTCTCATATACACTATGACATTACATTAGCCAAAAAAGTTCACCCAGCCAAAATTCAAATCAAGTAGGCAGGAAGTACCCTCTGCCCACAAGTGAGCCACAGGAAGTGTGTCAATTCTTATCCTACATTCAAGGGAGTGAGGAACTGTGCAAATAATGCAACCAACCACAGGGATCCTTTACTTGTATTTATTTTTGTTATATAATTGCTCCATTAACTCACATGTTATTAAGTATCAAGTGCTTATAGAGTAATACACAGAATACTCCAGGGAACACTGAGAATTAAATGTATGTTTTTTTAAACAATGACGGATCTATTTCCATTTCTCTCTCTAAGCAGCAAGTGCTTGAATCTGCCTAAAGAGGTTTAAAACCTCTCCAACATTTGTCACTGAATGTGCCTATTATTTTGTAAGCCTATGAAATTTTTGGTGATCAAAATGCCTTACCTGGAAGACATATAGTTAAAATTGATGGAAATCAAAAGTTTTCCCATTTCAAATCAGTGAGTGTTTTTTTTTTATTTCAGCATATAATGGGGGTACAGATATTTAGGTTACGTATGTTGCCCGTGCCCTCCCTCCCCCCCTAAGTCCAAGTTTCAAATATGTCCATCTTTTGGGTGGTGCGCATTGCACTCTTTGTGTATGTATATACCCGTCCCTTCTCCCTCCTCCCCCCTTCCCCCCATCCAACATCCAATAGATGTTATTCTTATATATGTGCACTTACGTACTCACCATCAAATTGGTATTAACTGATCAACACATAAGTGAGTGTTATTTTAACAAATACGTAAACATCTCTTGGTTTGTTCAAAATGCATGCTGGTGTTTTTTCTCTGAACTTTTTTTTTGGTAAAAATAAACCCAATTTAGATATTTATTCATCATGGACTCAGAGTTTTCCTTAAAAGGGTGAGGAACAGAAGACAACCTAGAAGAAAAAAGACTTGTTTATTCTTTATGGGCATTTTAGCTCTAGTCTTAAAATATATAAACGTGATGTTGAAAGAAATTTTAAAATATTGTAATGCATTCCTTCTAGGAGGAGTTAATGACTGGCTCTGGGTGATACTTGAAAGAATATAGAATAAACCTGGCATGATTTCTAAAATGGGTTGCGTGTCCCATATTATTAATATACAGGAGAAACACATTGAATGGAATGTCAGCTGATCCTCTTTCTCTTCTTTTTTCTCTTCTTCTATCATTATTATGATTACCACTGCTATTACTTACATTTAAATAGACATGATTGTGATGATTATCACAGAGTATATATTATACTGAAGAGTTCATCATTTCCTATCCCTCATCATACGCTGATGAGAATGCTGAGAACAGACTGCTCTTTATCCAAGGTCATGAAGTCAGTTAGTGGCAGCTCAGCAAATTGAAATCTGGGTCTTTTCTCTAACAGTTTCTAGGGCAAAATACTGTCTTTAGTAATTAATAGTGTTTAAAAATAAAAAGTAAGAAAGGTAAGTAAGATGGTAGGGAATGAAGGATGTTTTGGGGAGGGGTCTGGGGGAAGATAGAAAAACTACACAAATAAAGGCTCTGTTTTTGTTTGATAGGAAACAGATTGTTGAGATGTGGTTGAGGAAAATGGAGCTGAATTAGAATAGCCTCCTACGTTCTGTTGTATTTTGGAAGGTGGATTTTTGATAAATCTAAATTTTTAATCTTTATATATTTGAACAGAGAAAGAAGACCCATAATGCCCATGGAGAAATCCTCTTTTGCAATTGCAAGGAAACAATTTCATCTAGAACTACTTCTAAAGCATGGGGCCATATTACTTAGGATCACCTAGTGTCATATTCTTGTCCAGAGGCAGAGATAACAAACATAAAAAAAGCCCCTGCATCCAGTCCTCAGTCCTGCCCCCCTGTACTCTAATACATGCACGTAGTGGTTTCAGACAATTAGAGCTGTCATTGTTCTGATGCAAAGTGGTGCCTGACCGTTGTTTGTTACCAAAAAAAAAAAAAATGGCCTTTTTTTCTGATTAACAAAATAATAGAATGGGAAACCTATTTAGTTGAAAAGAGCTTAGGCTTTGCAGTGAGATAAACTTGACTTTCAGTTTTTGCCCTGTTAGTAGATGTTCATTAATTAACCTCCTAGATACTACCTCTTTCATGTGTAAATCATGCTATTTCTAAGTGTATGTATTATGTGAGAATATCTGAAGATACATAACAACAAATGAATTGGGAAAGAATTAATATGAATGTCCTTTACAAACTTTTGAAAGTGCTGGGAAAAATAGAATTTGTCTTTTTTTCACTTTTATGTCTTATAATTTTCAGTAAGTGGTTTATATGATTATAATAAACTCTTCTATGTGCAGGAATGAGTGGCCTACATGTATCATCTCTAATGTTTACAACAACCCTTCCATGTAGATATCACATCATTTTATGGATGAGGAAACTGAAGCTTAGAATCTCAGGGTCAAAATGCTGCTAAATATTAGATCTGTGAATCAAGTCCAGGTCTCTTTGACTCTAAAGCTCACATTACATTTATTATACTCTCTTCACTCTGGCATGAAGCTTCCCTTAATTCTCATTTATATTCTGTGGACATAGGCATTGTACATATCTGCAGCTGTAGAAATCGTGTATTGAGTTCCACATATATTTCCACATAGCCATCTAATCATCCATATAGGATTGGTCCTATTTCCATTTTTACATAAAGGGAAACTGAGGTTCAGATAGTTTAAATGATATCCTAAGGTCTTCCAGACACTCAGTGACAGAGCCAGGGTATAAATCCATGCTGTGTGGTCTGAAAGCACATCCATTAACTCACTTCTCGTTTCTGTCTCCATTTTTTCTATTCACATCCATCCACGATTTCCTTCCCTTACTCCTTATTGTCCAACAGCAATTTTATTTTCCTTTGAATCCTTCTCTCCCTTCAGTTATTTCTCACAATGTCTTCCCTTCCTTTTGGGACTATAAAAGCTCAGTGAGCTACATCTGAGTAGGAACAGATTGCCCTGGTTGACAGGCACCTGCTGAGCACCAAATCACCAGTGATCCTTCATCAGTCTGTTCTCAGCAGCCTCCGCTTGAGCCCGCCTTGTGAATCCATTAAATGCAGACAGCTGTATAAATTCTATTCTTTGGAAAGGAGGGGGTTGTTTCATACACTGCTTAAACCAATCTTACAAACGTAGCATTCAAAGTCTCATTATAACATGGACTTTCTTGAGCTTGAGGGCCAGATCTTTTTTTAGAAACTAAAGGTAAAAGAAGGACAGTTTGCATAAGAGGCACCCAGAGGTGTCAAGATGGATTCCCAGAAATCCGTGATGGAGAATCAGGCCAGTGGAAACAATAACATTGCAATAGTCCTACTTCTTTCTAGAGGGCACATTTTATTAAGTACCAATTCATATAGTAACCCATGTAAATTATTGTGCTAGCCGTTTTACTTACATTATCATATTTCATATCTGCAGTAATACTGTGGATTGTCTATTTACAGATAAGGAAATTGAAAATTAGATTATTATCTTATTAGACACAGTCACTGGTCTTGTAAGTGGTGGCTTTCTGTCTAGACATTACATGCCATGGAAGAATAAAAGCACTGGATATATGGAGGATTGAGAAAGCCCAATAGGTTCTTCTAAAGTGTACCCTTTTCTAACTCTTACCTACTAAATTGTATCTGTCTATCAAAAGTTTAATACTACAAAACACTGTATGGTTTACGGATTTGGTGGAATTCTGATTAAAATATTTTACCCATCTTTTTGAGTAAACATCAGTCTCATTGTTACTACAATAAAACTGAAATGGCAACAGAGCCCACCTTTTCCAAGATTGTATTAGCCACTCAGATAAGATTTCCTTGTAGCTCCATGTTATCAGGAAAGACAGAAAACTAAGTGAAGTATGGCTGGTAATTTTCTATTAAGAAATGTGCCCTCGCTTTTATCTTGATATACAGAAATTTAAACAAGGTCTGAGGATGATAATTTCCCTCTCATTTCAGAATGGATTGAGAAACAGATATTGGTGTCTCACAAGGAACTTTGTTGCAGATAAAGCTGAATTAAAGGATAATGTGTACACTTGAGGGCAACATCAGAGTTCTGATGATTCTCCCCTGAAGTGGGCTGAACATTTACAATCCAGAGAAGCTCAGCCCCTTTGAATCTACCACGTGAGAACAAAAGTGTAGAAAAGATTACATATGTTCTGCAGGCAGGCTATATCTGAACAAGCAAGTCATGGAAGTCTCTCACCTCCACATGTGACTTCATCTCTGATCCTGTTTGCACATTTTAGGGTACTAGATGGGAAGGCATGCTGGCCCAAAAAAGAGGTTCACAGGGATGGTACCAAGCATGGCCAGTGGTCCCTTTTCTAATCCCCCCCATTTCTGTGGGAGTTTGAGTGTATAAATAGTATGAAGACAAGTAGACTTTATATGCTTAATGTTTGCAGAACCGCAAAAGTGTTTATTGTAATGTATTTCTGCTCTCCAACTGCTGACAGGAATAAGGGAAGAGAACAGAATCCAGTCCTTCTCCCCTCCTCAAATAGCTTCCTTCCAGTTATATATGAAAACTCTGCTTAAAATTAATTTTTAACATTACAAGGAGATCAAAGGGCTGTTTTTTTATGGTGCCCAACAGCTGTGATAGCTGAACTGTTCACTCTGTGCCATTTGGACTGAGTTTGGAATTCAAAGTACATTTATTTAATAGGGGGAATGAAAGCATGGAGTTAGAGTTAACATGTGCAATACAAAATGAAAATATTTACATGAGGGTGTAAAGGAAAAAAAACAACTTTATGATAGTATAATAAGAACATTTTACTGATTTCCTCTCATTCAGATGAAGGGCACCTGTTGATGTTTTGTTTTTTCTTTCTTGTTTTCTCTTCTCCTACTACCTCCTGTGATTCAGACTCTGCAGAGACACAGTGTGATTTAGTGACCTTTCTTGCCTCTGTGTGTCTAACTTCCAGTACATTACATAGACTATCTGGCATTTCATTACATGAAATCATTGTAAGTCTTTGGGATATTGAATGAGATAATTTAGATTTAAGGTTGGTTAACATACTTGATTTTTTATTCTTAACATAATAGAGATAAAGCTAGAAATTCCTATTTTATTCAACTGGCATGATGATCAAATTCAGCGAGATCATGCATTTAGTGTTATTATCAGGTTTATTGAGGGTATATGTGTGTGCGTATGCGTGTGTGTGCATGTGTGTGTGTGTGTGTGTGTGTGTATGTATCTCCCCATCATCAAGATATGAAATATTTTATATCACCACCAAAGATTTCCACATGTCCTTTGGCAGTTAACACCCTCATTCCATGTCTCTAGTAACCTGACAATGCCTACTAGAGACATATTCCCGTACAATTTTTTGTATGGAAACGAGATTTCACTTTTCTTCGGTAAATACTTAGGAGTAGAATGTTTGGGTCATGTGGTAGAAATATGTTTAAATTTTTAACTATCTGCCAAACCGTTTTCCAAAGCAGTTTTAACATTTTACATAGCTATCAGAAGGTCTAGTTTCCCTGTATTCTCTTCAAACTTGGTAGGGAGACTCTTTTCAAATTTAGTCATTCAAGTATGTGTATATTGACAGATATCTGATTATACATTTATTATGTATTATCCTAATCACTACTTATATTGATCATCTTTACATGTGTTTGTTTATCATTCATATATCTTATTTACCTAAGTATGTGTTTAAATATTTTAACCATTTTAAAACTTGGGGTTTTTTATTAGTTACATGATTTTTTACATGTATTGTAGATACAGGCAGATATATATTTTGTATATTTTTCTCCCAGACTATGATTTTCCTTTTAATTTTTATAATCATGACATTTGAAGAGCAAATGTTTAATTTTGATGCAATTTATCATTTATTCTTTTATAATATATTTTACATTCATGTGGTATCTAAGTAAATGTTACCTACATGAATGTCACAAAGATTTTCCTGTATGATTTCTTTCAGAAATTATATAGTTTTAGATTTTCTATTTCCATTTGGATCCATTTTGGGCTGTGTGTGTGTGTGTATGTGTGTGTGTATGGAACAAGGTTTATTTCTTTGCATATATTATACTTGTACCATTATTGAAATAGCTATCAGATCCAGTTGAATTGCTTTTGAAGCCATTCAAATATAAATAGACCATATGTATATGAGGAGTTATTTAAAAAACTATAAATTGTCCATATATACTTGAGGGGCTATTTTTGGACTTCCCGTCTTCTTCAATTATTTAAATATGCATGATTTTACTAAGCTCACACAGTCTTGATTATTATAGCATTATACTGTATGTGAACTACAAGCAGATCTTCTATTTGGTTCCTGGGAGGTGACTCCTGCAGCTGCAGTGAGATGGCAACTCTGTTGAGGCTAGGCAGGCTAGCAGGGCCTCACTCACATGTGTCATGTTTAGCAGGCTGCTCACCAGGGTTCCCTGACTCTCCACATGGCTCTTAAATGGGGAGCCTATCCTTCATGCATAGTAGTATCAGGACTCCCAGGAGCAAGAGAAGTCAAGTCTCAGTATGCAAGTACTTTCCAAGGGTTTTCTTGTATAGTAATTGATAATTCCCTGTTGACCAAAGCAATTTGCATGGCCATGCCCAGATCAAAGGTTGGAGAGAAGGACTCTGCCTCCATTTTGAGGAGTAGCAAAGTCACATTGCAAAGAACATACCTACATGGAAGGAAAGAAATTGTGACGATTTTTAAAAATCTACCACAATTCCATTGATTTATACTCTGTTGAACATCCACTCTATTGGCCAATTTTAAACCACTTTTATTCCCTACCTAGTGTCAAAAAGTACATTGTATTCTCTTTCAACCCTTCTATTTTCTGCCAACCTGTCAAAATCTTCATTGGAAGGCATGCTAGGACATCAAAAAATAAGTGGGAGATCATTGCAAATACTTATGCTAGCCACTCGGGGTGGGGGGAAGAATTCTAGATGTATTCGGTGCTGAAGTCATTAATGCCAAAGGATTTCCACAAAATATAACTACTAATTGATTTGCTATGTCGGTATGGCTCTATTAGACTTAGTAATTGCCAATGGTGACTAAGTCATTGAATGGCATTTATCAGCAGCGTTTGTCTACAATAGAATATTTTCAAGAAGATATAATTTACAAATTTCAGGACAATAGAACCACAGTATAATATTGTTTTAATTAATATTGTTCTAATATTGTTCTATTAAGATATTAGAAAAGCAATAAGTCAAAATGAAGGACAAGTGGATACATTTTCACATGGATCTAATCGTATTGTGATTTAGTGGGAAAGTGAAGTGGGAAAAGTAGTGGGGATGAGAGGCTATGTCCTATCTCTAGGTTGGCTGCTAGCTCATTGTGTATCTCAACAGGATTACTTCTCTCTAGGCCATAATTTCTTTCTCTGTAAATAAATAAGTTGGTAATAACAAGCTGATTTTTGGTAGGGGTTTAATAGAGGTACTTCTAGGGTTCTATACCATTGTAACTTGATTTTCACTTCTACTTTTACATTTAACTTAAAAAAACTGAAAATTTTCATGTTTAGATGTGGTATATATAAAATTTTTACACTACATAGCTATTGTGGAGCAAATGCTGGGTTAGCACCTTTTTCAATTGTGACAGAATAAAATCACTTCTGCATCTTTTGCTTAACTAAACATTGCAACTCTGCTATGGACTGAATTGTGCCCACTAAAAATTCCTTTGTTGAAGCCATAATTTCCAATGTGGTGGGATTTGAAGATGGGGCCTTTGAAAGATGAGGTCATGACGGTGAGCCCCTCATGATAGGACTGGCACCCTTATAAGAGGAGACACTACGGAGGTTGATCACTCTCTTCACTATGTGAGGAGAGCAAGAAGGCAGCCATATTGAAGCCAGAAAGAGAGCCTCCCTGGAATCCAACCACGTTGGCATTTTGATCTTGGACTTCTATAACCCGGAACTGTGAGGAATTAAATTACCGATGTTTAAGCCACCAAATCCATGGCATTTTGTTGTGGCAGCCTCAGCTAAGACATTCTTATTTTGAGTATAACAGAATAAAATCTCTTCTACATTCTTTGCTTAACTAAACATTGTCACTATTTACAGTTTTTTTTAAAGGTCTGCATCAGAGTTTTATCAATACTAGGCAACCAAAACAAAGGCATAAAATAATTAGAATATTAAAGGTTTTATAATACTATAGCACTCATCAATACCTTCTCCTAATTTCAAACTCTCATATTCATTAAAACAGTCTTAATTTTCTATATAATATTTTATGAACTGAATATTATCAGTTTCATTGCATATATTTTTATTTCATTAAAAATCTACTCATCTATTATGTACACTTACATATAAAATAGAATTTGACAAAAATATTCTGCCCTAGGTATGTGAAACCCATGGAGGCTTATGCTCTCTGAGACATTTTAAATTTTAATCTTGATTGGTTTCCATGTCAGGGAAAGAAAACTTTTATTCAACTATATGGAGGTGCCATATTCTTAGTGCTGAGCTGCTAGTAAGTTTTCCTATTTAATGAGGTTAGTGTCACATTGAGATTTAGGAAGTTCCAGCTTGAAAATGTAGAATATGG
The DNA here is from genome assembly GCA_963575035.1 of Avahi laniger. Taxonomy (NCBI): domain Eukaryota; kingdom Metazoa; phylum Chordata; class Mammalia; order Primates; family Indriidae; genus Avahi; species Avahi laniger. Next base: position 26,270 of record CAUYSK010112032.1, read on the forward strand.
TAATTTTTAGTAAGGAAATTGAAAAAAAGGCTTAAAGAAATAGGCAAGAATCCATGATTAGCAGAGAATTTACTATGAAGTTGAACATTTTTAACAAAAAATATTAAAATTCAAAAATATGTGCCAAAGCTATCAAGTTAGAATTAGGGTTTATGTGCGGATCCAGTGAGTAGGGTTGGAGGCCCTTAGTACAGAAGGTGTTGTAATCACTATAGTTGCAAGTTGGAGATTGTGCAAAGTAAAGTTCAGAGATGCAGGTGAAGAAAATAAATTTTCACAAGTGTCTACTTTATACTTGGCATTCTTCTGGGTTCAAGCTCGTAAGTTATCACATATGTTATCACAGGGAAAGGATGGTAGGGTTTTAGACTCTTTTCTTCTAAAATACTTTGGAGTTTATAAAATATTCCCTATGCTATGACCTACTAGTACTCTGCATATCAATAAGTATTAAAAATATGGTTTTGCTACTCACCTATTCAGTTTTCAGTAAGTATACTTTCAATAAGTATTAAAAATATGATTTTGTTACTTACCTATTCACTATAATTAGGACCTTTGTAGGCAAAATGTTTGGTTACCTAATTCTTGTATTCCTATATTAGTTGTGTTCCTAATTGCTTTATATTTGTGTAACTAACAATCAATCTGAAGATTTTACTAAAACAAAGAAATAATTTCCTAAATATTTTCACTGGAAAGTGCTATAAACTCACAAAAGGCAAACCTCATAATCAATAAATTTAATTGATAATTAGTCAAAATAAACCACTGTTTCTCTAGGAATTCTGCTACAGATAAGTTCCTGTTTCTCTCCCTTAGTGCTTCTTACTTTGAGCTTGAACAGAAAGAAAGGCTTAATTATGGATTTGTCCTGATTTAGCTAAAATTATCATAGAATGCAACATATTGATAAAAAATGAGTTACTTGGGTTTTTTGGAAAATGAAGATATTTGTCAAAACAGGTAACTTTCAAAATTTTGCATAGAGAGGTGAAGCAGAAACCTCAGGATAAGAAGTGCATTTAAAATAATTTTTCACATATTATTTCTTTTATAAAACATATTTCTGTTTTGTACTACTTTTCAACTTTCTTAGCACAATTACCAGTGTCATGGTATAATAGTAGATATGAATTCAGTACCTATTTTAATGAAATGACTAGAGTTGATATTATTAATGGAATTGTTCACTCTGTCTCATTTTCAGGTATAGTTTGGGGTGGATTCCCTGAAAATTCAGCTCAGAATTGTCACTAAGGATTGCATCCTTACTTCGGGCACAGAAAGGAGTTTCAGAGAGGTTAGAGCTTACTCTTAGATCTGTGTGTATGAACTTTGGAAAGTCATATCAAATTTATGAGCTTCATCATTCATTTCTGGAAAAACAAGGCATTACACTATATTATCAGTAAAATTTTTTTCAGCAGTAATACTCTGCAAAATTGACTTAGAGGAATATTTTCTCTTAATCTAAAAGAGATGCTGAACTTTCTTTTTTTTTAATGGATTGCTGAACTTTATTTATATTTTTCATTTTAGCATACTATGGGAGTACAAATATTTAGGTTACGTATATTGCCCTTGCTCCTCCTCCCCTTCCCGAGTCACAGCTTCAAGCTTGTTCATTGCCCAGATGGTGTGCATCGTGCTCATGATATAGGTATATACCCATCCCCTCCCATCTACCCGACTCCCGATAAATGTTATTCCTATATGTGCATTTAGATGTTCATTAGTGAAACCAATTTGATGGTGAGTACGTGTGTTGCTTATTTTTCCATTCTTTGGATACTTCACTTAGTAGAATGGGTTCCAGCTCTATCCAGGAAAATACAAGAGGTGCTATATCACCACCGTTTCTTATAGTTGAATAGTACTCCATGGCATATATATACCACATTTTATTAATCCACTCATGTATTGGTGGACACTTGGGTTGTTTCCACATCTTTGCAATTGTCAATTGTGCTGCTATAAACATTCGAGTGCAGATGTCTTTTTTATAAAATGTCTTTGTTCTTTTGGGTAGATGCCCAGTATGGGATTGCTGAATCAAATGGTAGATCTACTGGTATCTCTTTAAGGTATCTTTTATTTCTTTCCACAGAAATTGCACTAGTTTGCAGTCCCACTAGCAGTGTATGAGTGTTCCTGTCTCTCTGCATCCACACCAACATTTACTGTTTGGGGACTTTTTGATAAAGGCCATTCTCACTGGAGATAAGTGATATCACATTGTGGTTTTGATTTGCATTTCCCTGATGATTAGAGATGTTGAGCATTTTGTCATATGTTTGTTGGCCATTAGTCTATTTTCTTTTGAAAAGTTTCTGTTCATGTCCTTTGCCCACTTTTTGATAGGGTTGTTTGATTTTTTCTTGTTGATTTTCCTGAGTTCTAAATAGATTCTAGCTATCAGCCCTTTATCAGATGTGTAGCATGTGAAATTTTTCTCCCATTCTGTGGGTTGTCTGTTTGCTCTTGTGACAGTTTCTTTGGCTGTGCAGAAGCTTTTTAATTTGATCAGGTCCCATTTATTTATTTTGGTTGTTGCTGTGATTGCCTTTGGGGTCTTCTTCATAAATTCTTTGCCTAGGCCATTGTCTAGAAGAGTATTTCCAACATCTTCCTCTAGAATTCTAATAGTTTCACTCCTTAGGTTTAAATCTGTTATCCAATGTGAGCTGATTTTTGTGAGAGGTGAAAGGTGTGGATTCTGGTTCAGTCTTCTACATGTGACTATCCAGTTTTCCCAGCACCATTTATTGAATAAGGATTCTTTTCCCCAGTGTATGTTTTTCTCTGCTTTGTCAAAGATTAAGTGGCTATACGAGGACGGTTTTATATCTGGGTTCTCAGTTGTGTTCCACTGGTCAATGGCTCTATTTTTGTGTGAATACCAAGCTGTTTTGATTACTACAGCCTTATAATAAAGTTTGAAGTCTGGTAAGTTGATGCCTCCCATTTTGTTTTTATTGCCTAGAATTGTTTTTGCTATGCGGGGTCTTCTCTGGAACCTACATTCTTAACCTGCCTACAAGGGCCTACGCTAATCTGGCTCCCACGTTACCTGTTGAGTTCATCTCTGGCCACTGTCCTCGAGCTTACTTTACTCTGCCACCTTTGGCTTCTTCTATTGCTTCAGAGGGGCTGAGTTTGCCTGGTCCTAGGACTGGGGTGTTCACTGTTCTGATTGCTACACAAAACTACCTCCTTCTTAACATGCAATACTCGCTAAAATGCCACTTTTCAGGGGCCTCCTCTGACCACTCTTCCAGCACCCTTACTCCAGGTCCTTTTTACACTATAAAAAGGGCATGGTCCTACCATGCACAGGCTGGGGAAGGACTTCAAATGGAGGACCCTCACTTCTCTATCCAATGCCGGCTCTGTCCCTAACCAACTGATAGACCCTCAAGCACGTGTAGATGGGCAATTCAGCCAACCCCACGTGTATTCAAGACCTCAACTTCCCACATCAACTGCCCCTTGGCTACTCCTCCCATCTAGGGGGTTCCTGCATATTCCTGCATACCTACAGCTGCCCCACAGGATGAGAAAACCCTTTGGGAAGTTTTAGCAGTGGCTCAGGCTACTTGGACAAAGAATTCTGGGGATTAGGGTACCTGGGACATTAACTCTTGACGGCACATTCCTTTGGCCCACAGAGCCTTCACCATGTGGAAAGAGATGTGGCCAGAGGACAGAGAGAGCAGGGTCTTCTGAGGCACATGGGAAGGAAGTAGAGGGGCTCTTATGTGATGACAAAGCATATCTGTCACTTCCATAATCTGAAACAGCATCTGACTCCTTCATTGCTTGTATATTTTCATACCATACTCGATAAAGCAAAAATTCTATAAAAGCACATCTTATCTTGTCCTAGTTGCTACTGCATCCCCAGAATGTATGCATGTATGACAATGCCTGGCACAGAGAATTTGCTGATTTAAAATCTGTTGTATGAATGAATGAATGAATGAATTACACATAGGCAAAGTCTGCAATGTGCCAGGAGCCCTTCTTCGTGCTTGGCATACCAGATCTTCTTCATCTCTTACAACAATCCTGTAAGGATTGTACTGGGAAATTTTCCAGTTTACAGTTGGCACAGAAAGGTTAAGCAATTTGTCGAATATTGTATAGCTAGTAGTAGGCTCAAGAGGCTGTGTTCTTCTTCATGATGAAACGCTGAGTGAATGAGTGAGCATATGAGTAAATAAATGATTGTACAAGGGAGTAAAGAAATGAATGAATCAACAATCAAGCTAGTAAACTGAAATGAAAAATGAAATCTCTCCTTCAAGTTGAAAGAAAATAGGGAACAATTTGCAATTTAAATGCAGTCCAAAAACTCTTTAGAAAATATTCAACAAAGTTTGGGAGTTGCAAGATGGTAGGAGAACATGCAGCATTTTCTATCACATATAATGAGGTAGATACAAACAAGGGCCATTTGAGTGGGCTCCAAACAAATATCTCTCTAGCTGTGAAAAGAAGGCACTGATTTTGGAGACTAACAAAGCTTTGGAAATTAAGTGGAGGAAAGATGTGAGCATATGGAAGAAGATCAGTAGCTGTCATGTCCTTTGGCTTCCCCAGTCCACGAAATACCTGGAATTGAGCTCCAGAGATCAGTATGCTGTCTGGTGCCTTTTAAGTAAAAATAAAATCAAACACCTGTGCATCAGACAGCTTGAACTGCTGGAGTTCCCACACAGATACAGCTATAGATCCAGCCTGCCCATAAAGACGGTTTCATTTCTCAGGTGAAATATAGATGGGAGATTTATTAGAGCAGCAGCAGCATGATGAATGAATATTCTGCCTGCTTTTCATTCCTCCTTTTATGTCAGTTGAATGCTGTCTCCAGTCTCTTCAAGTGGAATTCTGATTTAAAAGAGAAGAAATGGGGAGAGGAGAAGGGGAGAGGGGAGGAAAGAGAAAAGAGGGGTCTTTACCTCTGGCTGGAAAGAAGTCTCCAGACAAGCAATTTCTAGAGCCCACTAATGTCTTCACCCCTGACTTTACTATTTTAGTTGGAATTTTAGTTTGGTTGCTTCCCTGTGATCTCCTTGGGATGTCATGATTTATATGCCTCTAGTACAAGAAAGCTAGTTATTAAGTCTCATTCTCATTCAGCCTCACATCACTTCCCAAAAAAAGAGTTAAAATTTTTTTAAAAAAAGGAGAACTTTCACACAAATTTATACACATATACATTATACATATATTGGTTGATTGGTTGTTTGATTTGTTTTATTTTTAATTTTTGTTTTTATTTTTCTATGTCATAATTCCATGCAGCCATTTGAGATAATTAAGATAATTTAGTAAATTAGCTGTAATTGATCTATGCATTGAGAAGTATTGTTCCCTGTGGCAAACTCCCTGAAGGCGGTCAATGTTCAACATTCTTGTTTGCAGCATGTTAACATTCTCATCTCCAGAGTTATGATTTTATTACTACTACTATGGCTACCACTACAATCATCATCATTACTATTCATAAGTATTCATAGTTATTAATCACAATAATTGTTAATGATGATGATGATTATTCTTTGATTTCTTCTTCTTCTCCTTGCACATTTGTTTTTTAGGTTGCCTATTTCTGGTGCATTAGTTTTTGCTCTTCAGAGTATTTGCTTAACTGTCATTCCATTTTAATGTCAAGTTTTCACTTATTGCATTATATAATGGAGCACTCATATATAGTTTTTTCATGAATTATACAATGAAGAAATAGTATATAAAAAATTTATATGTACTTAATGTAAAAAAATAAAAACATAAAATATAAGAAATAAACCATTCCATTCCTTCCCCATCTTATTCCAACTCACTTCAATTTCATTCTCCAGAAGACAAGAAACGTTGAAGTGCTTTATATGTTTCCTTCAAGTTATTTTAAATACATGTGCAAACACATATTTATAATTTTTATATTTACACATATAGGCACATATTATGTATGCACGATATTCTGCAAATTCCTTTTTTCATGAAACGCATTGATCTCTTTCCATGTTGTGAGTAGATACACCTCTTTCTTTTCGCTAACATATTTTCTGATATAAGGTAGTATCAATTTACATTTAACAAGTTTTAAATTAAATTTATGTTCTTGGATTTTGAAACTACAAATTAATGCATGCTCATTTTAGAAGTACAAATTATATATCTATCTATTGACTGACCCCTCTTCTCCAATTACAGCCCTTTGAAATAACCCATGTTAACCACTCGTTAGTGGATTAGCAAGGAATAAGAATGTCCATTTCTATATACCCTCACCAGCACCGGAGGTTATCAATCTTTGATTTTTCTAATTGGGTGAGCAATTCAATGTTGTTATCACTTTTCCCTAAGGCCATCTATTTATTGGTCATTTACATTTCCTTTTCTATAATTTTTCTTTTGATTACTTTCTGTCTAATATTAAACTCCCTTTTTGTGGTCAATTTATAGATGCATTTCTAACATGACAAATATTATTCCTTTTATGTATTTGAATAATTACAGTACATTTTTTACCTCTTAAGTTATTTTGGGTATTTTTGCCATGTTGAATTTTTAATATTCTGTACATACATAGAAAATATCTGGAATTTCAATTTAAATATTATGTAAAATAACATTTTAAGTCAATGTAAAATTCAGGCACTGATTGTATGTTCTTTTAAACTTCATCTTGACATACTCTCATTTGTTTCTTTTCAGATTTTTGGGAAGTGATATCTCTCCTATTTTCAAAGGCAAACTCCTCTCCTTGTAATTTAAACTCAACATCTCTACCTCACATCCTTTTGAACCTATGATTGCTTGAGATAAAGCTGTTTTCTTTTAAATGTTCATGTTATAGAAATATTTTTGTGATTTTATAATTAAATTCTACTTATATTTCATCGTAATCAGAGACTGTTAACTCTCTACATTTTGGAAAGTTGAGATGAGGTATTATAAGGACATCTTCATGACTAGTCTGTAGAAACTTTTAAAGCATGTAATGCTCTCCTTTTACAACATAAATAACTATATACATCTCTATATATACATATATAGAGAAGATACACATAACTATCTTCATATCTATATCAGACATATATAGGGTCTATTTCTGTAATTGTTATTTATGTCTTTCTCCACTTCTTATAGACTTAGATAAGTGAATAAAATTATATTATTATGTCTACTTCTTGTTTCTCCTATTGTTTTGCTTGATAAATGTTGGCTCCATGATATTTAGCACATAGACTTTTGTAAATATATATTTATTATGAATTTTACCTCTTTATATCTTTTATATATGCTTACTTCCTCTAATACAGGTTTACTTTTGCAGGATATGTGTGTGTGTGGGGGGGTGGGTATTGAGCATTATTTCTGTTTGACCATTTGACCAAAACAAAAACAAATGAGATTATGCTTATAGTAATTTTCTCTGTGTGTGTGTGTGTGTGTATGTGTGTGTCCATCTCCCAGTTGCTTACCTTTGCACTTTAATTGTACTATATCATTATTTGACTTCACAAAACTTTAGTAAAAATGACATATTTTATCTCATCTTTTTCTTTCTAAAGAATTCTAAATAGTTAACACTATATTAAAGTATTCATACAAATGTAATTTGTAACATAATGGCAATCAATAAATTAATAGCAATGATGAGCTTATAAAAAGGTAAATTAGTCACTGATGGCTCATAAATCATTTTATTCATGTCCTATGGACTCATCCAAGGGCAGGGCTGACCTTGCTGGTGGGTAGATTCAATGACGTCTACATATATTCTACTGCATAAAGGAACATCCTCCTTCCTAAAAAAAGTCTTCCTAATTTGAGTATTCTTTCATTCTCCAATGGAGAGAAAAAATGAACCAGTAAAATCTAATGTGTTTCATAAATAATCATAATCAGTTTAAAATAAATTATACAGAATCTAATATTTTTAACATCCTCTTCACATTGACCAAATTTTTCCAACTTTTGTTCAACTTTGATTTTGATGTGTTTTTTCATATCAAATCTAAATTTTTTGATCCATCAAAATGCTTGGATTCATCTTACCTTTTAAACTTTGAATTACTCCACTTAAATAGAAGCAAAAACAAAGACCATATGATCCCCTCAAAGATGCAGAAAAAGCATTTGAAACTCTTAATTATCTTTTCTTCATAATGCAATAAGAAAAGATGCAGATGGTGGAAGCAGCAACCAAGCAAAGATAATGAGTGACTGTCTTAGAGAGAACTGCATTACTTCAATGTCAAAGCATGTAGGGAATCACAGAGTTAGGTACTAAGGTTAATAGCATGACCATGGCAAGACATATAAGACTATATGATATTTTGTGGGACAAAGAAAAAACTTTAGTGATATCTGATTTTCAACATATATCCTGCAAGAAAGCAGCTCAGTATCTTCTTTTGCATAGTAGGATTCAGTTCATACTGTTTCATTTTTATTTTATTTTTTATTTTGGTAATTTGAAAAATTTAGGTTGAAATCTTTATAAGAACAAAATTTAAAAAAAAAATACCCCACAAAGAAAGGAAAAGTAGAAGATAAGGTGAGGCAAATGAAACATAAAATACAAAAATATAAATAGAACACAGACCTGAACCTATTTTAATAAACATGAAAGATACAAAAATTTCTATTAAAAGGGTGTTAGACTGATTGAAAAAATTAAATCACATGCTATTGACAAAAGAATCACATGAAATAAAGCATTACAAATGTACAATTTAAAAGTTTACAGATATACACCAAATAATTAATTATTAAAAATAAAAAAATAAAATAACTTCATTTCCTTTGGGTAAATAATTATCAGTAGGATTACTGGAATAAATGGTAGGTCTACATTTAGTTCATTGAGGAATATCCATACTGTTTTCCATAGAGGTTGTCCTAATTTACAGTCCCACCAACAATGTATAAGCATTCCTTTCTCTCTGCGTCCACACCAGCATTTATTGTTTTTTGACTTTTTATTATTAGCCATTTCTATAGGGGTAAGGTGGTATGTCATTGTAGCTTTAATTTGCATTTCCCTGATGATTAGTAATGTTGATCACATTTTCATATGTTTGTTGGCCATTTGTCTCTTCTTTTGAAAAACTTCTGTTTGTGTCTTTTGCCCAGGTTTTGATCGCATTGTCAATCAAACGTTTATCACAGCACAATTCACAATTGCAAAGATCAGCCTAAGTGCCCTTCAGTTTATGAGTGGATAAAGAAAATTGGGGGGATACACACATGCACACACACACACACACACACACACACACACACACACACACTGTGGAGTACTACTCAGCCATAAAAATAAATTAAATAATGTCATTTGCAGCAATGTGGAGAGAACTGGAGACCACTATCCTAAGTGAAGTATCTCAGGAATGGAAAACTATATGTTCTTACTAATAAGTGGGAGTGAATAGATGAGTAAACACAGACACAAAGAAATATAAAGGACATGAGAAACCAAGAAGAGGGGAGGGAAGAAGAGTGAGTGTTAGATAAAAACTTCCCTATTGAGTACAATGAACACTATTGTGGTGATGGGCACACCAAAAGCTCTGATGTAAGCATTACACAAGACATCCTTGTAACAAAAACACTTGAACCCCTTAATTAATATTTTGAAATAAAAAAAAAGAAAAGGAGAAAAAGTTCCAGTAGTAATAGAAGTAGTAAACGTTAAAAAGTAATTGATTAAAAATTGTTTAAATGTGAAACAAGTAAATGGAAGTATTAAACTACATTTAAGAGAGCTATTTCTAATTTTTTAAAAAGGCACAATTCATGATGGTGGGCTGGGCGTGGTGACTCATGCCTGTAATCCCAGCTCTCTGGGAGGCAGAGGTGGGCAGATTGTTTGAGCTCAGGAGTTCGAAACCAGCCTGAGCAAGAGCGAGACCCCATCTCTACTAAAATTAGAAAGAAATCAATTGGACAACTAAAAATATATAGAAAAAAAATTAGCTGGGCATGGTGGTGCATGCCTGTAGTCCCAGCTACTCGGGAGGCTGAGACAGGAGGATCGCTTGAGCCCAGGAGTTTGAGGTTGTTGTGAGATAGGATGACGCCACGGCACTCTAGCCCAAGCAAGAGAGTGAGACTCTGTCTCAAAAAAAAAAAAAAAAAAAATTCATGATGATGATAAAATTATTATGAATATCTATATTCCAATAATCATCTCTCTCCACCTACACACATAATATGTAAAATATATAGTCTTTAAAAGCTAAAATACAAGACAAATACAATGAAAAGCAAGAGTTATAGTTTATTATACCTCTTATTATAATGTTAACTTATAATGATTTCTAATTTAGTAAAAAATGAAATTGAGCCTTCAAGTACCAAAGAAACATTAATAAAAATTCATCATATTATCTCATAGGAAAAAATCAATACATTCTTCAAAGAACAATCTATGCAGGCTATATTCTCAAAGCAAATTTATTGGTATATGAAATAAATAACATATTTAATAAATAAATCAAAACACAATTTCATGGAAAAAATAAAACCAGAAAGCCTATCTTTCTAAATTATTCTTTTAAAAAAGAAGAAATAGAAACTATAATTATAAACTACTGAGATATATAAAAACGTATACCGTTACATATCAAAATTTATGGGGTGTTTCTAAAACCATATTAAGACAAATTGGTGGCCATAGATACATTCATTATTAAATAAGAGAAAAATGAAAATGTCCCACCCACATACCCTCCTAGAATTCTATTTTAGTCCTCTTTTTCACAATTCATACACATGAAATAAATTCCTATTGTTCAAAGTATTTATATTCTGTAAGCTTACTGTGAACACTGAATTAGCAAATGCTAAAACATTGCCCCTAGGGGAAATAGGGGGTTATGTTCTTGGGAGCCTTCGGTCACAATATTTTTATAGGTTGATAAATACATAATCTTGTTTTATTGTGTTTCTGTTTTAAGCCAGTATATACATACATATATATATATATATATATATAACAAAAAACATGAATTTTTCATTAAATTAGGAAGGATCATTTTGTTTTTGAAATATTTATTCTATTTGTGTAATAAAACAACATGGCTCCAAGGAAATTTTTTTTCCTAGTGTGGCAGTCAATGTGTTAAATAGCAAAATCACAAAAGAAAGCACAAAAATACAAAAAAAAAAGTGGCACTAGAGAGATTGCAAAAGGTTTATAGTATCAGAGCTGAAACAAAAAAGCAGAGCATCACTTTGTTCGACCTCAGTGGGGAATGTGTGCATTGGGAGATTCAATTTTTTGATGCTCTGGACACGTCCATGAACGGCCATCAAAGCACCACAAATATGAACCTTGAGGTTACAAATAAATTTTAGCTTGTAAGCAGTTTCACAAATATAGAATTCATGAGTAATAAGGATCAACTCTATTTGTATATTAGCTAGAGGAAAATATAAGTATTTGAAGTTGTATGCTCAATATATTTCCAACTTTATAATAAAAGATCTTTCTTCTTTTTTAAGAATTGAAAACTAGATTTATTGGGGTAAAAGGTGGTACTACACACAGACACACACACGTTTTCTTTGGAGACTGAGTGAAGGGAGAGGGGAATTTAAACATTTTCTGTGGAAAAGCTCTCAGCATTATTTTTGCAGATACGAAGCAATAATGAGGGGGGTTGGAACACTTTGGAGTGGGAGAATAATCTGTGACTCAAAAGGAGATATTATGTACTTTTTCAAAAGTATTCCTTTCTTCTTTAATTGATGTATAATATTATATATATATATAGGGGTACATGTGTGTTACTTTTTTCTGTGATATTTATTTATTTATTTTTTTATTTCAGAATATTATGGGGGTACAAATACTTTGGTTACATATACTGCCTTTGAACCACCTGAGATAGAGCTACAAGCATGCCTACCCTCCAGACAGTGCACACCACACCCATTAGGTATGAATTTACCCATCCCCTCCGCCCTCCCACCTGCCTGACGCCAGATGAATGTTACTCCCATATGTGCACATAAGTGTTAATCAGTTAGTGCCAATTTAATGGTGAATACGTGTGGTGCTTGTTTTTTCATTCTTGTAATACTTCACTTTGAAGAATGAGCTCCAGCTCCATCCAGGATAATACAAAAGGTGTTCACCACTGCTTTTTGTGGCTGAGTAGAACTCCGTGGTATACATATACCACATTTTACTAATCCACTCACGTATTAATGGGCACTTGGGTTATTTCCACATCTTTGCAATTTTATATTGTGCTGCTATAAATATTCAAATTTAGATGCCTTTATTACAGAATGACTGTTTTTCCTTTGCATAAATATCCAGCAGTGGGATTGCTGGATCAAATAGTAGGTCTACTTTTAGTTCTTTGAGGTATCTCTATATTACTTATCTTTGAATATTATAAAAACTCCATGCTGAAACACTTGAAAACGTGGAGGAAATGGACAAATTCTTAGAAACACACAACCTCACTAGGCTCAATGAAGAAGAAATAGAATTCCTGAACAGGCCAATATCAAGCAACAAAATTGAAGCAGCAATAAAAAATCTTCCAATAAAAAAAAGTCCTGGACCGAACAGTTTCACATCTGAATTTTACCAAATGTACAAAAAAGAATTGGTACCTATACTGCAGAAATTATGCCACAACATTGAGAAGGATGAAATCCTCCCCCCCAATTCATTCTATGAGGCCAGTGTCATTTTGATACCAAAGCCAGGAAAGGACACACCAAAAAAAGAAAACTACAGACCAATATCCCTTATGAACATAGATGCAAAAATTCTCAATAAAATCTTAGCAAACCGAATTCAACTGCATATCAAAAAAAAAAAAATAACCCATCATGACCAGGTGATGCAAGGATGGTTCAACATAAGAAAATCTATAAATGTAATTCACCATATAAATAAAAGCAAAAACAAAGATCATATGATTTTCTTAATATATGCAGAAAAGGAATTTTAAAAAATTCAGCACCCTTTTATGATAAGAACGTTTAACAAAATAGGCATAGATGAGATATACAAACAAATTATTAAAGCCATATACAACAAACCCATAGCCAACATCATACTGAACAGGGAAAAAATGAAAGCATTCCCACATAGAATCAGACAACGTTGCCCACTATCTCCACTTCTATTCAATATAGTGCTGGAAGTCCTTGCGAGAACAATCAGACAAGAAAAGTAAATCAAGAGTATCCAAATGGGGAAAAAAGAGGTCAAACTATTACTCTTTACTGATGACATGATATATCTAGAAAACCCCAAACATTCAACTGAGAGGCTCCTGGAATTGATAAATGAGTTCAACAAAGTCTCAGAATACAAAATCACTGCACACAAATCAGTAACTTTCATATAAGCCACTAACCGTCAAGCTGAGAATAAAATTGAAGATGCAATACCTTTCACAATAGCATCAAAGAAAATAAAATATTTAGGAAGATATTTAACTAAGGAGGTGAGAGACCTATAATGTGTAGGGAGGACTACAAAACACTGAGAAAAGAAATTGCAGCAGATGTAAACAGATGGAAAACCGTACCATGCACATGGATAGCAGAATCAATATTGTTAAAATGTTTATACTACCCAAAGTGATCTACAGATTCAATGCAATCCCTATTATTTTTTGCAGATCTAGAAAAAAACGATTTTACACTTCATATGGAATCAGAAAAGATCCTGAATAGCCAAAACAACCTTAAGCAAAAAGAACAAATTGGGAGGTATCAATTTACAAAACTTCAACATGTACTGCAAGGCTATAGTAACCTAAAAAGCATGGTACTGGCACAAGAACAGAGACATATACCAATGGAGTAGGACTGAGAATCCAAATATAAAACCATCCTCGTATTGTCATCTGATCTTTGACAGAGAAGACAAAAACATACACTGGGGAAAATAATCTCTATTCAATAAATGGTGCTGGGAAAACTGGATAGACACATGCAGAAGACTGAAACAGGTTCGCCCCTCTCATCTCTCACAAAAATCAACTCATGATGGATAACAGACTTAAACATAAGGCATAAAACCATAAGAAAATTTTTGAAAAGATCTTTCTTTGAAGCATATATTGATGCTTTTTTAAAAAAATAGAAAATATGATTTCAAGGAAAGATAATGATCTCAGTCTTCTAGTTGCAAAATTATTAAAAAGTGCCTTCTATTTAGAGAGAAACCCAATGTAATTGTTTATGGATCAATACTATCTATTATGGACTGAATGTTTATGTTCCCCCTAAAATTCATTTGTTGAAATCTAATCCTCAATGCGATGGTATTTTTAGATTGGGCCTTTGGAGATAATTAACGTCATGAGAATGAGCCCTCATGAATGAGTTTAGTGTCCTTATAAGAAGAGACAGAGATCTCTTGCCCTCTTTCTACCATGTGAGGATATAAGGAGAAGTTGATAGTCTGCAACCCTGAAGAAGGTCCTCAGCAGAACCAGACCATGCTGGCACCCTGATCTCAGTCTTTTAGCCTCCAGAACTGCAAGAAGTAAATTTCGGTTCTCTGTAAGCTATGCTTATAAAGTACTTTGTTACAGCAGTCCAAAGTGACTAAAACACAACCTAAAGCATTTAGGGGCGATCAGCATCAGAGGACAAACAAAAAATAAAGAGTTAAAGCTTCCCTGATATTATCAAGTGAGTCAGTGTAGCAATATGATTTAGTTTGCTAAAGTTAATTAAAGCTCAGGTTTATATAGATACAGATGTGACCTGTGTTTGACAAGGGTAAAATTTAATTGTCAAAATTCCCCCACATTATCTGTCAAATAATCCATCAGAATCAAGCATATGGAGTTTTTGAAAAAAAAAAATTAGATGGCTAAATGTTAGAATGAGCCCCTCTTTAGAACCATAATAATTTTCTCTCTTCAGGGCAGCAAAACCATAAAAAAGGAGCCTTAATTTCATTGTCAAGGTGCATTTCCTTCTAAGAAGGATTCACTTTTGTAAAATGAACCCAAGCCAGGCAAATTTTCATCTTAGTTAAACTCCTCCACTTTCTGACACCCCCACCCTCAGCAGCCATAGACACGCTATCCTTTTTTTCCCAACTCCACTTTAAGGACAGACATTGTTGTCTTTAAACTACAAGCTAAATTTAACTCAGTACCTAAATTCTTTCTGATTAGGGTATAAAATATATTCCTGTCCTTACAAGTATGTGGCTCATAAATTGATAGTTTTAAGTAAAAGAGCTGGGATGTCTAGGATGAATGAACCAACTCACTGCCTTCACTTTGCTATATGTTTGGTTTACTTCCTGATTTGTGCATGTAACTACAATTTCAATCTAGGACCAAATCTTTGTTCTTTATCTGAGATGTCTGGCATCTGCCTTGCTCTTGCCAGCTGCATCTTCCTGAGGGAAAACGGCTTTTGGGTCACTACTGTGTGTAATGCTGCCAGTCAGTTGACATCAAGTATCACTGCTGCTCAAAGATACCTAATCAAAGATATCTAATGTCCATCTCATTGACCAATTCAAAATACATAGAAAAACAAAGCTGATCTGACACAAGTCTTTGAACAATAATTTGAACTAGGGCTCCCCTCCCCCAAGCCAACAGTTCAGTCAGCTCTCCACTCACACGTTCTGCTCTGTAATTCTACTTGCTCTCTTTTCCCACTATTCAAACATTATAATTCAACACTGCCTCAATCTGCACAAATATTTTAAGCAAGAAGTAATGGTAAGATGACATATCAGAGACTCAGCAAGGACCAACCGAAAGAAAAAGTAAGACAGTGGACCTGTGAAGTCCACTGTCTCCATAAGCCTATAAAGATATTTAATTCAATCTATTCTAAGTCTATGAAATAAGAGCAATTACATTTATCCTTCCACCTGGGGTATTTGAAGACTTTACTTACGGCTTTAAAAAAAACAATGAGTTCTTCAAACAAAAAGTGTTTAGTAAGTTCAAAGGATCAATCTTATTATAAAGAAAATGTCAGGACAATCTGTAAATCCTTTTTAACTAAAAGTCAAAGAATTACTGTATAATGAATTCTTCATTGAAGCAAAACTTATCTTTTCAGATCTTCTAGGGTCTACATCTTTCTCTTAATATTTATTTTATTCATCTGAACAAAGACTTACAACACATTTTTCCCAAATAACAAATAATTACATTTAAGAAAAGGAAACTCTGTCTTCCAACTTTACTACTACATGTTTTTCTTCACCTGAAATATAAGAGCACATTAACAGAATTAGGTAAAAAGATCCTCAATTTGATTCTAAAAAATAATTTAATTTAATTTAACTCATCTCTTTGGAGGACCTTCATTTTTCCTTTATTTTTAACTAAAAGGAATTATTTCTAATGAATATGAAGTTGCATATTAACAGGAGAATTCCAAATATCAAATTTATTTGGCTTTTAATATGTGAATGGGGTTTTCCAATGCTCACATTAAAGTTGATTTAATGAAATTCTCTACTTCCACTTTATAGCACTTTTCTATACTTCAAGTATATTGATTTTCTTTAATCAGGCAAGTTCTAAGCTGTCATTTCCCAGGCAAAATTTCTACAACTAAATAATATCTCTAGCATAGAGGTATTTCTTTCTCAAAGATTTGCTGTTTCTGTTTGACAATTCTAAGCATTAACAATGTTCAGATTTATGTTACCTAGCAGAGTACTACAGAGGGAGTCTGATATTTTTTTTTTAAATGCGAAAACTAAAGTACAAAGAACATTAACCAGTGAAGAAAATAAGAGCTTTTTAAATAGTAGAACTGTTGGCTGAAACACTTTGGGTAGAAGTGTTTGGGTAGAAAATAACATTTTTCCAAGATGCTGTGATATTTTGTGCTAATGTTTCACACCTAAGGTGTTGTTTTCTTCATGCAGAGGCAGCAATCGGTTGGAAAATAGAGACAACACAAACTAACACACTTCTTAAAAAAAATTAAGATTTAAGCTAATTTGCTACATGGTGATTAATGCTTTAATCAAGATTCTTGGGTTTGAAAATTAATCATTTCATCTACTGAATATGGAATGTATGTGGATGGAAAAATGCTATAAATCCAAAGGAGAACATTGGAACATTTAGACATTCTAAAATTATTAATTTTTCAAAGAAACATCTGTCCTCTTTTCCTCTGGAGCCTTTCCTGTTGAAGCTCTAGTGTATTACTTAGTAACTACATTGCTCTGAGTCAATTGTTTAAGTTCTCTAGCCTTTTCATCTTCATCACATAAAAAGTGATATTAAAATATATGAATTGACTCCTCCCTTGTTAGCAGAAGCAACAAAATCATTTCCAAAGGGTCACTGACACAGGGAAGTTTATTGGTCAGAAGCCATTATTATAACAGCCTGCCATTGCCATATAGCCTCAAAGAATCCAGAGTCCAGTGTTATCTTGAGATAAAGTTCCATCACAAGGTAGAAGAAGGTAATGGAAATAGTAGGGAGGTGATAGATATATGTATTCTAATCTCCCCTATGTGATTAGAATTCCCGGAATAGGGAGATAAGTTAAAATGTTGAGTTGAAAATCAGGAGCAAAAGTGGAGCTTCAGGCCAATATACTATCAGAATTTCTGGAAAGAAACCACTTCACAGAACACCACCCAACACACACACACACACACACACACACACACACACACACACACGCACACATACATTTAAATAGGGCAGTGCAGCAAAGCAAAACCAGCAGTGCAGCATAGTCTAGTTTGCCAGAACATCTTGGTTTCTATATAAAGTTTAAGCTATCCACAGATTTACACATTCCCTAGAGAAGGATGCAAGTAATTAAGGTAGCTGTTATTGCTTTCTTGTGAACATATCCATGGAGAGTTTCTGACATGAGGCACATAGAGGGTGGACGTTGAGGACTCTTTAGTTAAAGATTAGTCAGACAACTTTAGTTAGAATTACATGCACCATCCACAAGGAAAAGATGGGCTCCCATTCAAAGGATGCCCATGATTCTGCTGAGAAACAACAGCTCTGGGTAGACAAGCTGTAGATCGAAGTATTGGCTATCAACAGGGCAACAAGAATCCAGACGAATCTGCATGAGCAGATCTCAAGCTCTCTTCTTTCCAACTACTACCTCAGCATATGATGTCCTTAACCTGTCCTCCTCAAATGGGCCACCAGAATTGCTGGGGAAGAGAAAGAAGATCTGTACATTTTGCCTGGGAGAGATTGGGGTTTCTAAAGAAACTACTTAAATATTGAGGTTAAGCTGATATCATTTTCCCAAATGGGAATAAATTTAGTTTCCTCTTGAACCATTCCCATTTATTAGTAATATGGAAGTTTTATAAAGAAAGGGGGATAAGTTACTGAAAATAGATACTTCATTTTTGCACTTCTAAATGTAATACCTAAAATTAAGTTGACTCCATTATACTTCTCTTCCAGTGTGGTTAGAACAATAAAATTAATTAACAATTAAATGAAATGTGTGAAATATCTTAGCACAGTGTCGGTGACTTCATTCAATTGATGGTAGCTTCCGTTATTATCAGATGACTAGAAAGGTAGGCTCTTAGACTGCTTGCTTAGACTGCCTTGTACTTTTTAAGAACTCATCTCTCCTACCCAGTAGTTCTATAGTTGCAATGTGGCTTCCCATGTGCCATGCCTCATGCTATTATATGGCCTGTGGACCACATAGTGCAATGGCAGGCTGGCAAGAGAAGAAATTATAAGTAGAACATTGATGAAAGAGCCTGGTGACTACTAAACGGGCTCTTAAATGCCATTTTAAAAACTGTGTAAGTTATTTATGTTGAACTATCAGGGTGATGTAATTGGGTATATAAGAAATTCACAGGTCCAGAAAAAAGATGACCCCACATCACCACCGTCCCAAGCATGGGACACAGAAGCAGCTTGAGAAGCCACACTGAGCAGATATCCCACTGATACTGATGCACTTGGGCTGCATCACACATAACTGTAATTTTCGTTAGATTCACGTGACAGTGTTCATGTCCAATAATCCAGTTGTCCTTCACACCAGTCCCAGGGGATAGACATGGACCATCAGTATCTTCCACAGCAAAAATAAAATGTGTCTCGAACCTATCTCAGCACCTGTTTACTGATTCTTCCGTGTCCCACCATGGTTCATGAGGGAACTCTGGTGGACCCCGTTGCTTGGGGGCCCATTACTTCATAAACGATGGCTCTATAATGCTTCCCTGGGGAATGATGTGGGGAGGCTCAGTAGGCAAACCTATTGTTTAAAAGTATTGACAGGAATTGTCTTTTATGTAGCAGTATAAGAGTGTAATTGAGTGTAACAAAGGTTTTGTATCTGTGGTTTGTTTTGGACAACTGAATAACTGTTGTTTGATTTTGTTATTGAAAGTGTGCTTTTGGGAGGAATGATTTAGATGTTTGAAGGATTTAGATTGTAAAAATGATTGTTTCGTCCTGTGATCTGCTTCCTACAACACTCAAAAAACCTACATAGAAGAGCCACTGTGGTGCCAGCGAAGCAGGGAAGTTCCTTTAAACAGATTATAAGTACTTGTCTTAATTAAATTGTTCTGAAAAGAAGAGACATGCTATCTGACCCCTACTTTGTGGAGCCCTGTAACCACATGAATCCTGCCTGGTGGCCACATGGGTGGCATGCAAAACCTACCACTACAGTTCTAAAGTACATCCAATGTGCTGATAGGTCTATGATTATTAATTTGGGTTTTCAAATACCTGAACCCTAGAAACTGGCTGTTTTAGGGGGGCTGACACAGCATTTAATTTATGCAAAATTACATTCTCCTTTCTGTATTAATACAGTGCAATTGATATGATATATATTTTGTAGCAGATCTATTGGTTCCCAGTATGGTTCTCATTGTCTTCATCTTTCCTAAAGTAACCCTGATTAGTTTAAGCCAAACAATGTATGGTATTTTCCTAATAACTGCTATCGGTCTAGGATTGGGCACAAAATTTCAGTAGACCCAGTCAAGCTGTATAAAAAGATTGATATTGCATGCATGGAGAAGAGAACTTGCTAAAAATGCAAAATTTCAGGCCCTGCCTCAGACCTACTGTGATGATTAGTTTTATGTGTCAACTTGACTAGGGCTTGGTACCCAGATATTTAGTCAAACACCAGTCTAGATGTTGCTGTGAAGGTATATTTTAAGGTATAATTAACATTTTAGTGAATAGATTTTTATTAAAACAGATTACCCTCCATGATTTGGGTGACCTGACCTAATCAGTTGATGGCCTTAAGAGAAAAACACTGAGCTTCCCTAAGAAAAAAGAAATTCTGCCTCCAGATTGCCTTCGGACTTGAGCTGCAACATCAATTCTTCCTTGGGTCTGAAGCCTGCCCTCCTGCCTTGCATACTTCAGACTTGTCAGCTTGCACAGTCTCACAAACTGCTTCCCTAAAATAAATCTCTCCATATACCTGTGCATGTGTGTGTGTATATTTAGATAATAGATATCCGATATCTATTAAACACATGCATCATACTGATTCTATTTCTCTGGAGAAATTTGACTAATAGCATACCTACTAAATGAGAAACTCTGGAGGTAGAGCCCAGAAATCAGTGTTTTAACAAGTGGAGCCTTCCAGGTAATTTTGATGCACCTAAAGTTTCAGCTCTACTGTACTACATCATCTTTATTGCATCCCACTGCCAATTCAGTGGGAGAAGTTTGAAATTATATTGTGGTATTCTTGCATTGTATCCTTTTAGCTAAGATGAAACTGTTTCCCAGAATTCCCTGCATAGTTCCAGGGTTAGCATGGGCCACGGAGGCAATTTTCATGAGATTTGGAGAGTGGAAAGCGAAAGTGGAATTCTGTTTCACTTGCTCTGAAGTTTGGAGCAGGGCATGAGGCATTACTGCAGCTTCCCCACACTGTGGCTTATCTGTTGGGTCACCTGTTTGGCATGTGCAGCAGCCAGGCTCATAGAAATTGCCCTCCTGGATCTTCCTTCTGATTTTCTGACATATGAGCCATGAAGAACGTTGACTGTTTTTTGTGCAGATCACTCTCCTCATTGAAACTGAAGGCATAGAGGTGCTGAGGAACTGGAGCAGGTTCCAGACTGTACCATGGCTTCCTACTCACTCTCATAGCTTATGGTTTATCCTTGTTTCTTCCCCTTCACATCCTTCTTCTTTTTGCTTATTCAAACACAACAATTTTACAATAACTGCTTAACCAGCTTCCGCAATTGTGTAAAATCAAATCCGTTTAATAAATCCCTTATTTCATCTCTCTCCTGGAGGTTCTGCTTCTCTGATCAAATCTGACAGATATGGAACAGAACGAGTTGCCATTATAGAGAATACTTTATTGACAATAAAGTCATAAAGATGAAGAGCATATTGAATCCTTTTACTTTTAATAAACTCACTCCCTACATTTTCCCAGCTAATGTGGCATATGTGCTGCCCTTGAATATTTACAGTGGAAAATCTTTTGTCTTCCTTAAAGTCTCTCTCTTGCCCGTTTCATTTTATGTTCAGATTTCTTTTTCTTTTATATCACTACCTTTTTCCTATGCTTTTGTCCATTGTTCCTTGTCCTTCTATCTTCAGAGACTGTGAATAATTCTTTCCCTTTATGTGGTTTGTTACCTTGAAGGTACAGAACTTCTCTTGACCACGACTCCCCTGAGTATTCTCTTTTCTAACGAGCATCAATTTATTTTCAAAAATTTCTTCTACTTTTATCATCTGATTCTTATTTATTTTTATGGCCTTTCTTCTCATTTATGCTATACTTCTATTTTTGTTGAAACATTACATTGAGACCACACAGAAGGCCCCAAACACAAAGGGACTTAAACATCAATGATTTTAGAATTGGTTTACATGCATTTTCAATAACCATTTTCAATGGCCTTGATTTTTAAATGTTAGTGGAATTTCTGCATTTCAATTAATACAGAGAAATTTTAACTTTCCATTTCTAATGAATTATCTGGCTTATAATCTAAGATTATTAGTGGATGCTTTATATTGTTTTTAAAAGTACTTATAATGTACCATTTACAATTAGAAAATATTATAGTAAAAGGAGGTTTTACCTAATAGAAATGTGTAAGTCAATTGTGGCAAGATTCTTTTGTGATATTTAGTCTTTATCAGGTGTCTGTAAATCAACTTTCTGGAGATATTTTTCCTTCATTTTCATAAGATATACTTCTTTTTACATTTTTGCAGCCAGTTATTAGTCATATTAAGAGATGATATCTCTTATTGCCTCCTGTTTTGAGATACTATTAATTTATAAATTATAATATAGCATAGCATAACATGGTATTATAGTTTATATATTATGCTATGGTATATTCTATTAAAAAATAAAAACCATTTTTTTGCCAAATGACTTAAAATTCATTTCAGTAATCCAGGAAGGCATTAAACTACTTAAATGTGAACCACCCAATTTTTAATACTTTGCATAACCAAATCAGATCATCTGCTTGATAATACTACATTCATGACTTTTAAATAATATGACAGAATAGAGAAAAATCAGGTTTAAGAAAGAAAACTTGTTCATCCTAAAGGATAAGAAAAATTGGAGATTTTAGTTATGTTAGTGACCCAGTCGCTATACTTTTAGGAAAATTAGTCACCGAGATGGGTCAAATAGCCTTGAGAAATAGTAAATTCAGTACTGATCCATAGATGTGAGAGTTTAGAATTTCATAATAAGAATGTGGTTGATTTAAAAAGATCAATGTAGTTTGCCTTACAAACAATCTGTTTAAATCCAGGAATCTGTAAAATCTACATCTGCCCTTCACCACACTTGTCATTTTCATAGTAGAGATACATCTCATATTGGTTGCATGTGTATATATATAGATGCATACACACATACACACACACAGTAGTACTGCTCGGACTGATTTCAACTATCATTATAATTCTTCTCACTCTGCCACTTGATTTATTTAAGATCCAACTTAATATCTTGCAGAATCCAGATTTGTAGGTTCACATGAAGGAATTACAGATCCTGATTAGTTTACTTTTATTTCCAAAAAGTCCATCTATCTTTATCACAGAAGACTTTTTTTTTTTTACACTGTACATGGTCATATAGAAATGGGTATATGTAGAACACTATCTTTAAATCCTCAGTCAAATAAGGAGGAAAGAAATGGTGCATCAAGGTCTTGGAATGTCATTATGCAGTGCACAATAATTCCAAGGACATGTCTTTCCAATGAATACAAATTTCTATGGATAAGAAAAGGCTTATGTAGACTAATGGCTTAAGCAAACAACATTTCTGTATTGTAACAATAGAAAATTTTAATTATAATGAGAGATACAATTGCACCAAATATTTTCCTATTTATATTTTGTCTGTAATGTGCTAATTTATTTAAAAATAGGTGAGCTCACTAAAGTCCTTTCTTTCTATACGGTTACCTATATGTCTGAAACTGTGTTTTGGTTTAGAAGAATTCAGAGAAATAGAGGAAATAATTACATTACATGACAAAATTTGAAACAAAGCTTTCCCCACTGTCTTAAAATCTCACCTAAATCATCAAACCTGAGGACAATGAGTGACTGATACCTTCAACTTTTAAGAGAAGCACTAAACACACTCCCAAAAGACTTACTAAGAGGTGGCCAACCTGCTCCATCAACTTGACCACTCCCTCATTCAAAATAAGACAAGTCTGGAGATTCATTGAGAGAATTTTCTCTGAGGGGATTGGTAACATTTAAGACTGTTTGACTTTTCCTCTTACCTCCCCCAAGGGAGCCGCAGATAGAACACAGAGTCCTCTAAAGAAGGCAGATTAGAATCTTATGCCTCAGCAGGACATTTGTAGAGAAATTTGTCAGCCTGTTCTTTGCTGCCATAGAAGCACAGTGAAAGGATGTTTCTGCAAATGCTTTAAGTATGTGTCCTCTGTAATTTGTGGAGTATTGAGACTGGTGTTGATATTTTCCTCTCTCTTGAAGAAGTTAGAAAGCCCAAGGCAGACGGAAGACACCTGCATAGTAAGGATGAGAAGAGAGGGTAAGAGTGCGAGCAGACTCTGAAAGGGCAGGTAACTGAGTTTTCCCTCAGACCAAAGTAGCAGATTCTCGTGAAAACACTCCACTACAAAAGGTGACATGGTGGGTGAGGTAACCCCATTGCTGAGTGTGTTAGCCTTCAAAGTGTTAGGTCTGGTGGAGGGTAAACAGGTGGCAAGAAGGTGGCTAAATGTAAAGAGCAGTAACCAAATTGTAGCTAGGAACCAAATTGCAGCTAGGAAGTGTTCCCTGGTGGGAATATACATAGTAAAAAGTTCCTAGTAACTTAGAGCGCCTTACCAACTAATTAGCATAGCATGGGTGGAGCTTCGTGGAAAATTCTAGAAAAGATGCATATGCAGAAGGGAAACAGTTACATAACTTACTCTGTTGTATAACCTGTCATGTGATCTGTTATATAACCCCAACTTGTCAATCATCCCCAAAGACGGAAAATGGCAACCAGTCCCATCAGAGGAAAAGCGGGACAAAATGGTGGGCTTATGAAAGGCAATATGTGCTCAAACTCCAACCTCTTTCTCCACTCCTGGAGACTGACCCATTCCACTCTCTCTGGAACATATTTTACCTTTGTGTAGCTACCTTTGCTGTTTCTTTCTTTTTTGTGATAAACTGTTTGCATTAAATTGCTCTGTGTTTGTAATCACTCTGTCATCAGCTCAATTTGGTACCAGTACTCATTCTTGACACTGGGAACCAGGAGACCAGGGAACATCCTCACAGGGAGCAGCTGAGGGAGAAATGAAGGAAAGCAACCACAAAACATGACACACTCATCAGAAATGGAGATGTTGTAGCAGGGAAGAGAGTGGGAAAGTGTTTGCCTTAGACTCAATAAATGGCACACAGGAGTCGACATGTTTCTGCTACAAAGAGGGAAGGGAAGGCATAATTCTCACAACACAAATCACATATGTTTTCCTCCAGTTAATTCTTCACTTGACCCAGAGCATGACACTATACGGGCTAGAACCCACCTAGGAATGGTAGATGAGCAAGAACACAGACATGAACAACAGCAACAACAAAATCAGACCCAACTCCCCTTCTCCACCACTACTCCCTCTCTCACACCAGGCCTAATCTGTGGGAGGGAGAGAGGAAAATATGTGAATTGCATTTGAGATGGAAGTTTGATTAGTTGGCCCTGGAACTAGACTCAGAGATAGAAGTAACCAGACAAGCTATGGAACATACCTGAAATGCCACCAATTAGAATGAAAGAAGGATCACTGTGCCTGAACTAAAATAAACAAGGAGGTTTTAGGATTTTGTCCTATCAAGTTTAATTTAATATTAAATATAATTTAATTTATTATGTCAATTATACCTAAGTATAACAAAATCTCAACAGTGCTCAGGAAGATGCTGTATCAAAGAAAACCATTCGATCCTCATTTATTAGAGGTATCTAGAAACATACAAAGGTGATTTTGAGCATTTTCTTTCACTATATTTAAGTGATGGATACATGAAAACACACATGCACACACACGTGCACATACACACAACTTTTTGACAAAGAATACAAAATTGTTAAGGCTCCAAATTCTCCCAGTTGTGTACATTAATTATGTCCAGTTTTTTGTATACAAATTATACCTCAATAAGCTGGAGAAAAATGTGTAGGAAAGTAGTGTTTTATTCATGAAAACTAATTCCACCATATTCTCATTTTGAAAACATTTATGTCTGCTGTGTCATGAAGAATCAAGGTGAATTCTGGAGAAATCTGCATTCACGCTTCCTGCTATTTGTTGTTCACAATCACTTCTAATGTTCCTGAGAAGACAGTCAATTAGATTGAGCTAAAAGAGGAAGAGAAAGAAAAAAGGAAATTCAAGGAGTCTAGTATAGATCTTAGATTTTCCTGATTAAAAGTGTAGTAGAATGCTGTAAGTTACAGGTTTTGATAGAGAAAATGTGAGTTATGGAACAAATGCATTCATTCATTCTTTCATTCAAAAACACACTGAGTTCTTAATGTGTGCATGTACTACATTTTACATGTATGGAAAATAAAGACAGCACTCCTTATCTTAATAATTGTATAATTTTGAGAAAAAGTGTAATGTAGATAAGTTATCATCAAACGCAAACACACATACACACACACTTTGAGAGGGGTTTTTCTAAAGATGTGCAGTAGTTTAATAAGGCAGAGAAACTGGGGTAATAAGTGACTTGTATGGAGAAGGTAATTGCTGAACTGAATCTTGAAAGATTAGTAGAAGTCACCCAGGAAAAAGGGAGCAGGGGGGTTAGGGATGTGGAAATATTTTAAGGTGAATGAAGAGCATATGTAAGAATAGATAATTCAGAAGAAATGGGAAGTGCCAGTAGTTCACTCGGTTTCACTGAAACATTAGGGTATCTTCAAGACATGAATAGCAAATGTAAGTGGAGCGGAAGATCAAAATGCATGATTTTTCAAACTTTCGGGGCATGTTTTGAGACAGTGAAAGAGAGAAAAAGTGAGTGGGGCTCAGAGAGCCTTACACTTCAACCAGAGAACTCTGCTTTCATGTTTTGCAAATGTGCTAACTTCCACTAGGCTTTAGTTGAAGTGATCTGCAACTTTTAAAAAATAATCAGAATCCATGGATCTTGAAAAATAACAGAAGGCAAGTGGATAGGCAAAATTCAAATATAATAGAAAAAAATACCAAAAAAGAAGATAAAAAATGCTAGGCCACAGCCATAAAGGACTTTTAATACTGTCAGTCTTCCACGAAACTCTTCTTCCTTCGTGCTTTCTGTTTTCGTTCTCCTCTTATCCCAAATTGCCTTTTGATATTCTGTTTCTCTGACAACTTTCTTCCAACCTGCATCTTATATATTCGCTTATAAATTTAACCTTTCATGAAACATTTTGACTGCCAGAAAATGGAAAAAATGAACCAGATCATTCTTGCTCAGAAGGAACTCCCACTGTAATAAAGACAACAAATATGGAGACTAGATAACTTACAATATCAAATGCCACATACTGTCTCAGTTGCATGAACACCTTTGAGACTCAGAGACTGAAACAACTAACCTAAAACAAAGAGCCTGGCCTCTGGATTAAGTGAGATTTGTATTCAGATTCCAACTTTACCATTTCCTAGTTATGTGTTCTTGCTTTTTAAAAAATACTAACTCTGTCTACATCTCAATTTTCTCTCATTTACAATAAGGAATCATAGAAGCACATGCCTTACTGCATTACAGTGAAGGCTGAATATGAACAGGAATATAAAGTGCTCAGCAGTGTCTACCCCATGATAGTGATAATGGAAAGGGAAGGAGCAGGAGGAGGAAAATGGAATCAAGACATGTTTCACAAAGGCGATAAAGTTTAAGCTATGCCATATCAATGAACAGAAGTTCACCAGTTATGCAAGTTCACCAGCTCCTGAGAAAGGAATTCCCAGGCAGAGGGACTGTGGCATCCTAACGTTCTGTTCTGTGACTATTTCAGGTTACCCTATCCAAGCTCTCGTTTAGAAATGGCATCCACCATTACTATGTCTTAGACTCTCAATGAGGCTAATGCCTTCCAAAGTGACAAAATGAGATTGAATATTTCTTCTGATCTTCCTTTCTATCAAACCTATTTTGATGTTGTATAATGACCACAAACTCAAACACTTTAAAAGTAAACCCATAATCTTTCTCTGCTCCTACATTGTCTCTCCTCTTTATATATTCTTTTAGAGATACAGAAATTTCTGAGCCATCATAGACTTCTTTCCCTTTTCCCCTCTGTCTTCTGCATTTAAATCATCTGTTGATTTCGTGTCAAATTTATCTTCCAAATCTGGCTCCGCCTCTCCAAATTATTCATCTCTCACCTGAACTTCTGAAATAGTGTCCCACATATTCTTCTACAAATAGAAATTTCTCTGTCTAGAAAGTAACCAATTATGTTTATTTGATCAGTCCACAAAGATTAATTGGGAAACTGCAAGATTCCAGAAATTCTTCCACGTGCTAGAAAATCAACAGTGAATACCTCCAAGCTACTGAAGAATGTATGTATATTGTCATAGTAAAATCTTCACAAAGCTAATCATGTCAACTCAGTTATAAAACTTCAATCAACTCTGTATTGCAAATAGGATATAACTTAGCATGTTACAGAAAGTCCTTCACATTAAGAATAGAGTCCATTTTCCAATGGACTCCAGCGGACTCCAAACCACTCCATTTTCCAATTTCCAAGCATTCCATACATTTTCTGGCCATGTGGTAATTTATACTTCTGCACTTTCCTCCATCTCTGTCTAGGGAATGGTCCAACTTTTGATAACATAACTAGTTTAATATCTTCTCCATGAAAATGAAATTGGTCAATTAATGTGTTTCTACTGTGTCTTCCTCCTGCTTTAGTGCAATCATCAATCATTCAAACCTCTGGACTTTATTTTCTGACTGCTTAGCTTAATGCTTTCTGACTACCAGTAGAAAATAATCTTCTATATCTCCCTAGAAAATCTACTTCTTTTGATCCTACCCATACCTTTTCCTACCTTATTAATATTCAAATACTATAGGCCTATAACAGAATTAAAACATATAAAGACCAAAATTGATCCACATTTGAGGAGATTTTCATAACTGTGGGTATTTTATCCTTCTTTTTCAACATATAGTTTCTGAAAGAGAAAGCAATCCCATAAGTTGAACCTATTCAAATCTTAATTATAAGTTGGAAGTAGAATTGGTATTAAATATACAATAATTAAATAATCATTTAGCTGACTGTGTGACTATTCAGCTCTGTCGCTAAACACATTCTCCTAATTTCTTTTGAAAGAAATTCAATGACTGAAGTTAAATTCCCCACTAAGTAGTGTAAATTAGTATTGAATTCATTTGCTCACTCCACAAACATTCTTTAGAAGATTACTATATGCTAAGTACATTGCAAGACCTAGACTATACAGGGTTAAATAATAAAAACTCTTTGCGTCTAAGGTACTCACAGTCAAGGAGAAAATTGAGATAAGAAAATCAACAAACACAACACAAATTTGTAACTGCTATAGAAATTTATATGGCAAAGTATATAGTCCAGAAGCCGAGCTTACAAGGAGGCAGACACGTAGATGGAAAACAGTGTTCCATTGGATAAAAACAGGTGTCTAGCACGTACAATTAAAGAAAAGAAAAGAACACAGGTGTCCCAACAGCCAAACCAGTATGTGTGTGAACTTACATGTGGAGTCCCTCCTGAATTGTCATGTGCCTTGAACTCAGACAGCGCATCTTAGTAATCGTTGTTCCCCTCATAGTGCATTGAGAAGTCGATGCTCAGCAAATATTTCTCAAGTAGATAAATAACTATTTGTAAAAACTAATAAGAAATGATAGTTCTCAAATTACTTGAAAATTCTAATATTTGATATGGAATTAAGGCCTGGGATTACAAATAGCATATAAAATGAACACATATTTTTAAATTTGGTCTTTAATATTGCTTGGACACCATAGATTATCAAATAAATTTGACAAGAGGTGCTATGGCAAAGAAAATCAAGATTAGATGAAATTCACTGTGGACCAGGACTTTCTTTTCCATTTCCACATAGAATTAATTAATGCTGTCCATACAGAACTGGCATAAGGAAGATACACACTAGTGCAGGTAAAGTTAATTAATTAGACAAATGTGTGTTTATGTATATATGTGTGTGCGTGTGTATATATATAAAATCTTTTAAATATGATTGATAATGTCATTTAGTATAGGCCAGATACAGCAATAGTGTGATGATGTGGAAGCACTTGCCACCTCTTACAGTTCATTCTGGGAGCAGTCCCATGATGGCAGGCAAAGTTAGCCATGATCCATGCTATTGTGGACTAGTGCTACTGTTACTGCCCTACTTTCCTTTAGAACTGAGAAAATCTGGCCTGGCACAGTGTCCCATACCTGTAATCCTAGCCCTTTGGGAGGCCAAAGCGGAAGGATCACTTGAGCCAGGAGTTCAAGACCAGCCTGAGCAAGAGTGAGACCCCGTCTCTACAAAAAACAGAAAAAAATAGCTGTTCATGGTGGTGCATGCCTGTAGTCCCAACTATGGGAGAGGCTGAGACAGGAGGATCCCTTGAGCCCAGAGGTTTGAGGTTGCTGTGAGCTATGATGATTCCATTGCCCTCTAGCGGGGATGACAGAGCAAGAAGCTGTCTCAAAAAAAAAAAAAAAAAAAAAAAATCCCCCGAAAACAAACAAACAAAAAGCAGAAATTCTAAAGGAGCCCACATGGCAATAGAAAAATGCTTACTATCCCAAAAATGGTTGGGAAGGACAAAGAGTAGAACACTGTGAAAAACATATGGATGTTGGAGTCAATCAGACTTGAGTTAAAATTCTAGATCTGGACTGAGTAACTTTGGGTAAAGTAAAATCCCATCACCTCATTTCTTCTCATAGGCATGGATAACTCTTTCTTATTCTTCAGGTTCAATGAAGATCATCTCCTTAAAGACTTAGTTGTTCCAAAATGGAGCTCTCCACATTCCTCCCACTCTCTGTTCCCCGTTGCCCCAAAACTGGCTACCTACCTTTCACCCAGTTAGTCAGGGAGCAATCCTATATATTACTGTTGATTTTTCTCTTTTGTTCAAACACCACATCCAACCCCATCAAGAAGTCCAGCCAGCAATATCTTTGAAATAAATCCTGAATCTGACCACTACTCATAACCTCCAGCACAGTCATGTTACTCTAACTCCACATCATTGCCTGGACCTCTAGAATAATCTCCTGTCTTGTCTCCCTACTGCCACTCAGATCATCCTCCATTTTATTCTTCATAAGGACAAAGAACAGAGCAGCCTTTTAAAATATAAACCAGTTCCTTGCTTACGCCAAATCTTCTAGAGGTCTATCATCCCAATCAGAAAAAAAAAAAAAATGCCTACCAAACCCTATGTGTAGTGGACCCCAGCAAACTCTCAAACATGGTTTCCTGTGGATCACCTGCTCCCTCTGACCTCACTAGCTTTCCTGCTCTGTCTTGAACAATGCCAAGCACACCACAGCCTCAGGGCCTTTACTGCACTCTCTCCTTAGATCTCACCTCACGTTGCCACATAGGTGGGTTTTTCCTTTCATTCAGGTCATAGTTCATAGTCACCTCCCCTCCCCGGAGAGTCATTTCTTGACCAACCTTCAAGGGAAACCGTCCTTCCTCACTCCTACTTCCTCCTGCTACACTGCGTACTCTTCCTTATCCCTACGTAATACTACACATTGATGTATTTATTTATTGCGTGTCTCCCCTAATCGATAATAAAATCCATGACAGCAAGATTTGTGTCTCTAGTTTACTACCCCCCGGTGCTTTTCACCGTGCTTTGCACATGGTAGGTGTTTTGTAAGTGTTTATTGAATGAATAAAGTATTCTCATACCTCCTCCAGAGACCCATTTTGGGGCTCTCTGTGATGTGTGTCTGTTGCACCCAGCATATCCTCTTTTTTCCTAGGAATTACGATGCACTTGCTTACTTTTCTGTATCTATCACTAGGTTATGTGCTTTTTTGGATCAGAAGACCATATCTGCCTTGTTCATCATTGTATGCCTTGGGTGGATCCCAATGTCTATTGTATTAACATAATAAATGATCAGTAAACATTGCTGAATAGAATAGTAGTTGATCACAGTGTCCAGGGCTCATTCAGTACCAAATAAATAAGAGCCATGATAATAATAAAAGATATCCTTATTTTATGCAATTGGAAACTTCTTAACTACTGCCTGCCTAAGGAGAAGAAAAAGCTGATTAAAAAGTAAGTATAAGTGTGAAAAACAAGCCATTTGTTATTTCTATTTTAACTTTAGAAGGTCCAATCAACTTAATTTAGATTTATCATCCGTAGAGTAGTCACTCTGAGGTGAGGAAGATGTCTGCAGTTTATTTCTAGCATGCTGAGAAGTATTTTCCCAGCCAAGGAAAATAACAGGCATTAGCAGCATTGTATTCATTTCTCTTCTTATACCACGGTGCACTAAAAAGAAATATACTTTTAGTCTAGGGCTATTGCAACACACACTGAACACAGGGCTGAATTTAAACATATGTTTATAGAATTCTCTTGACTACATAGAAAAAAAAGAGAGAGGTAAATTACCTTGTGATTGAAAAGCAGTTACTAATCCATCAGGAAAGTTGTCAAGAGATTACACATTATTTTCAAGGGTAGAGAAAGGAGATGATCTTAATCCCTAAAAAACGGCTGAGTCAAATGACTGTCAAAGCAATAAAGTAAAATCTGTGGGTGCCTCCAACCAACTCTGCATCATTTTGAATTGCTGTTTTAGGTATTTATTAAAAACAGCAATGTGCTCCTTGAAAATCTATCTGAATTTTACATTAGGATATACAGAATTTGGGGATTTAATTTTTGTACACTCCTGGAAATTTCTAGTGATATAAGTTACTAGAATACCGGATTCCTCTATCAGCCTGTGCCCCCTGAATAATGCAAATATTCATTATTAAAATTTCAGGAGGGTAAATATTATGACAATCTGTTAGGTCATTAGAGTGTATGTCAACTAACCCTTTAAAAGAAAAACCATTTCAACCCAAGCGAGGGTAACAGACATTATTGTGTGGTTATAATAACACAAGGAATAGGCGGATGGTTTCAGATCCAACACCTTCACTTGCAATTATCACATTTTCTTTACTATGTGAACACCATCAGAAAACTTTAGTTTCTGCCCTCAGACTACAGAGGATTCTTAGTTTTTATCTATCTTTAGTGATTCAAGACATTTTCAAGAAAGAATGGTTTTCATTTTGAATATATTGGCATATACTTGGAGACTACAAAAAGCAGTGTCTTTGATAACACTGAAGGTTAATTCTTATGAGGCCAACTGAGTGGAATATAAGTCTTGGGTTTGATAGAATTTCTTTAGATCTCTTGATTTTCAACTTTCAGGTTTGATTTTTTTTTTTTTTTGAGAGAGGTCTTGCTCTGTCACCCAGGGTAGTGTACACCAGAGTACAGTGGCATCATCATAGATCACTGCAACCTCAAACTCCTGGGCTCAAGGGATTCTACTGCCTGAGCCTCGGGAGTAGCTGGACTATAGGCTTACACCACCACATCTGGCTATTTATTTTATTTATTATTTTTTTATTTTTTGTAGAGATGAAGTCTCTACATCCTCCCACCTTGGCCTCCTAAAATGCTGGGATTACAGGCACGAGTCACCACACCTGGCTCAAACTTATTTAAATGTCATGTTCCAACTAGCCTGAACATATCAAATCCACTTACCCCAAGTTACTTTGGAAAGGTATAATATTTCCCAGCCTATTATTCTGAATATTATTTCTAAAACTCTGATTCCTACCTTGATATCTCTCTCTTTCTCTTTCTTCTCTCTCTCTCTCTCTAATGGTACTTGGAAATAAGTTAAAATTATCAGGGAATAGAAACCATTATTAGATAATTTCAGGTACCTGACATGCCTGACATGATCAAATATGTCCTAAATTTATACTTTCTATGCTCAGATCAAAGTTCAGTTCTAAGTTCAAAACTCTAAACTAGCAGGTGTAGTATCTTTATAGATTCCAAGGGCAAGGCTATGAATTTTTTACTTTTAGATGTATTTTTTTATTGTTCGTAAAAGTCGGATATCATAAATCCGTTAGTTTAAAAAAAAAAATCTGCAGCTTTTTGAATAGTGGCCCTTGTATTTCGATTTAAACCAAATGGGACCAAACTTATTACTTCTATTCTGAAAGGTCATTTTTCATCAAGGTTGCATTAGAAATAAATCATTTAAAGCTATCCTTTGGATAGCTCCTTGCATGAATGTCTTAAGAAGAACACGGAATAAGAGCTTCTTTGCAAAGCAAAGCTTGTTTGTTAATCCAGAATGGTCTGAAGCTGCCACCTTCTGGCACTCAGGCGATATTTCTCTAAATTCAGCATTCTGCTGAAGTGACATGACATAATTATAATCCGCACAGTACTCCCATCAGTATCAGAGAGGTCTGTAAGCTCGACAAAGGCAAAATGCTAACATTGTGCATTCATTTGTGTGTGTGTGAGAGAGAGAGGAATATTAAAACACTATTAATAGAAATAGTTTACAGCGGTAGAATTCTAAGTACCAAACAAGTTCCTATTAAAGTGAGGCAAGCTCTGGTATTTGAGACCACGGCATTCTTCTCTCCTTAGAAAATTAAAAGTTTGGGTGGGATAGAAGTTCTCAATACAGTTTTTTTGGTGTTTTCTCGCTTCAGCAAAATAAATCACAACTTGGTACTTTATCAATGGCCTGCTTTGAGCCCAGTCAAATTAATTCCTTACTGAAGAAACAGATTTTAAACTTAGAAAATACTTATTATTATAAACCAAAATATTAACGGTTATCCCTACTTATCAAATATATGAAAATAAAAATTCATGTTTTTAAAACATTTTAAGTGCATTTATCAACTTTTCTGATTATCAAAAGTAACATTAAGTCTTTTCAATTGTATCGATAATTCATGACAAACGATAGCTTTTCCTTTTAGAATAAACTCTTAGAATAATTAAGGAGCAAAGCCTGGAGCCAGAATATATGGGTCAAATGTGAAAACTCACTGAGTTCCATGAATGACCACTTTCTTGTTTTTCTGAGAAGGCCATTTTCTTTTTGAAACAGTCAAAAGAATAAATTAAGAGGTTTACTCTTTTTTTCATTTTCCTATCTTTCATATAATGCTTTTCTCTAAGTGAAGGG
Source organism: Avahi laniger (assembly GCA_963575035.1). Lineage (NCBI taxonomy): Eukaryota > Metazoa > Chordata > Mammalia > Primates > Indriidae > Avahi > Avahi laniger. Next base: position 61,109 of record CAUYSK010112032.1, read on the forward strand.
CAGCAGGGTTAAATATTTAGAATGAATAAACCAGCTCCAAGAAAAGGAACTGGTAACTTCTTCTGTGATGCTGAGTAATTAAATAGACCCACAGAGCCTGCTGGAATTAGAGAACATAAGCAAAGATTAATGAGGCCTGAAAATGTAGCGTCCCACAGTCTCCAAACAATGTGCAAGGTGCCTCACCTCAGCTTTCTCCACGTTTAACAGCTGCCTATTTTCAAGGCAAGCAAAATTGTATTGGTTTCTGCTTTGATTCTGCTTTGATTATTATATTTAAATATAATAAAATAGTAAAACCTATGACAAAGAATTTAGCTTTATCTTTTTTGGTTCCCAGACCGTGGTAGTTAGCCTTGCTTTCTGTCCTAGACTGCAGAGTGGGTATATGTGTTCTGAGTGTGTTTACTGCTTTCTTTCCTAATGTGGGTGGTTAACAACTAGGATCTTATACAGAGCCCATTTATTTGCAGAGTCAAAATAGAAAGTATGATATGTCTTCATTTCTCTTCTCCCATTGCTAAGACTAATAAGAGGTAGAGTATTTCTGGCGGTCAGGGAGCTTTGAAGGTTTGCGTTATCTTCAGTGAAGGAAACAATGACTGCAATAAAAAACGGTTTTCTCAAATTAATTCTAGATTCATGGTTACTGCTAATACTAAATAGTCATTCCAAGAAGAACAGAGAAAAATTGGTTTGGTCTTAATTTTAGATAGTTATAGGGGCACACAACAACCCCATCTGACTACATTGTCATAAGGACTTCATTTACGTAATACACCTTTTCTTGCCATCAGAAATGGGGACCTCTTCTAGGGACTTCTGAAATGCTTTTAGTCCCTTTTTATATACATGCATTTAAATTAGGATTTTTGTATGTTCAAATTCAGTTTAATGATTTTGGATTATCTATCTCTTTATCATAAATATTTACTAAATTCAAACCAATCAAATATAAAATTAAATGGAGATTTTTAGTGCTTGCCCAGCATAGTTTAATATAAACTCATGTTGAAACCACCAAAAATTCCAATTAATGACAGACACTATTAATTGGAGCCACATAGCACAAGCAGCAGGACTCGTGAATGGTAATTGTTTTCTCATATTATTTTATCTATGTTAAATGTATGTTAAGGTTGCCTTTTTAGAGGAATTGACACCCCCTACCCCTTGCCATTTTCTATAAACTCTTGAAAATTCCTTGGCCACATTTTCTCTGTCCCTCTCGGTATGAAATAAAGATTTATCCATCCAATAAAATTTTATATTCATGAAACTTTTAACTCTCACATACAGTCTGTTCATTTAGTATGTAGTATGTACAGTGTCCATTTAATGACATATAATGTGCTCATTATAAACATTTATAGTCATTCTATAGGCTTATACAGGAACAAGAATATTGCTTTTGAAACATAAATAATTGCTTTATAAAATGTTAAGAAATATGCTCATGAAAGGAAATGTTCTCTAAATGAGAAACTTTTTGAATCATTCTTGGTAAGGAATGTTGAGAGACTTAGCAGAGATTCTAGTCCCTCTTCCTTTCCTACTAAATTATAATCATGTAATAGCATTTCCCCTATTTTTAATAAAGGTTCTTTTCATTACTTCAGTTTATATTAATATCTAAAAACGGTCAACTTAGTTCTATATGATATTCTCAACGAGCCTCTTTAGAGATACATTTCTAATTTTTTTTCATTAGGAGAGACAACAAACTTTCTCTCCCTCTCTCTTTCTCTTTCTCTCTTTCTTTCTCTCTAATTCTGTTTAGTTTGGAAAATTTTTTAAACTGTGTTTGAATAATCACAAGATAAATTTACATAAAGTAGATGATTAAAATAAAGGTAATTTAAATTCTTACATTCTTGGTTTTATTTCATAAATACAATTTAACATGCTATAAATGTTCTCAGTTAATTTGTTAAACATCTTCCTTTAATTTGTCCATTTAGGAACAGACTACATTTTATATTTAAATGAGTAGAAACATTTTAAACACATTTTTATTAAATTTGATTACTTAGAAGATGGGTATAAGATAAGTGATCTCTTTGAGTTTTCGGAACTTGCAAAGATTTATTGACTAGGAACATCATTAGGAAAAAGAGTTTCTGCGAAAGCATTACTAGTGCGTGTAAATGTATTTGCTTACACATGATATATACTCAGCACTCTGTTAATATATTTTTTATAAATTATACACCAAAATGAACAATTTGCAATAGTTGAGAGAAGATTAATTAATATTTTAACTGTTTTAATTATTATTTAAATAATCAACTATTTCCAAAATATCAATTGAGTTTTTTTTTTATCTAAGTTTTTAAAGTCTTTGTGGTAAAACAATTCAAATATCTGATTGTAAGAAGTGTATTCTGGTACTTTGTTCGATAACTGTCATAGTTAGAAAAAGTTACACAGATTTAAACAAATAAAAAGTCATCATTGGCTGTTCTTAATTAAGATATACATTTTTCATTTTCTACAACAACGTATTCAAAAAATTTTCTGGAATATAGGTAGTAAATAAACATCTTTCTTGATTATCAGTCAGTTGTTCTGACAAACTACTTATAACAGCTTTTGTTTTATACTTTATATAAATACTTGCAAAATCAACAAAAACTTTTCATTTGTTTAAAAAGCTAATAAAATTCTACTTTCAAATGTTTTAAGTGTGCATCTGTGAAAGACTATCTATAACTTTATTGTGGCATCAAAATCACCTAAAGATCCAAAAATTCCCAACCACGTTGCTTCAAAACTTTTTTTTTCCCCATAGCATAAGTTATCATTTCACTCATAGTTAACATATCACGGATAAGTCTTTTTGGATTTTGTTATTATAATTTAGGAGTCTCCAGCCTATATTTTTCTTGTTTACTAAGTGGCATAATCTCACATCCCCTGCTGTCTGTTGAGGCCTGCTGACCACAAGGCACACCCTGGAGGGAGTCTTAAGCACAGGTGGAAAAGGAAAGGGCATCCTGCAAGCTGATCTGTTAAAAAACGGCATGAAGTGGTTTCAGCTGGGGCTGGTGAGTGTTTTCCTGCCCTCTTGAGTACAGTTCTTTTAAACAGGTAAGTCATGTGTTTAAATGACAAACTTGAGGTAATTTTTCCCCCATCACAACATTATTGTGGAAGGTGGGGTGAGAATTTCCTGTCTTTGGGATTCACTTGCCTGGAAAATGGTTAGTATTTAAAAAAAAAAAAAAAACAACTTTTAAAAATACTATACTTAATTACATTTAAAGGTTAGTTAAAATAGTCTCTCATTCTCACTAGTTAGTTACAGGAAGGCTCTTTTAAATGAATAAAATATTAATCAAAATGTAAATGAGAAATTCTGAACTCCAAGCCTTGTTTAATAATTTTGCTATATGCCTTTTTCCACCACAAACGGTGAAAAGGTCATATGTGATTGAAAAGCCCATCAGAGTGACTATCAGATTCAACAATACAATAACATGGAGATAGAGATGTACAATTCAGCTGACAGCAAAGTTTGGTTATTTGATGTTTGTCGGCTCCCTGAAACCTTATCTTTATTTGGAAATACCTACTAAAATATTTTTCAATGACTGCCTCTCACAACACAAGCATTATTATACATTTAATGTGATTTCCTGCTGCCTCTTGGAAAGAATGAAAAAGAGTTCAAATCAAGATGTGAAATGATGTGAAAGGCATATCAAAAAGCCAATTGCAAAGCTTTAAAAATTGCTTTTATAGTTCAATAACACTACTAAAATGACAAGAAATATTTAAGTATAATCTATAAAGTAGACACATAACAAACTTCTATAAGATGATTACATATTTTGAACAAGGGGAAATTGAATTTCTTAGATTTTTTTCTTTTTAATTTTGGGAGGAAAAAACTAAAATCTTGGTTGAATGAGTTCCACATGCACAACAGATTTGTTCTCCATCACCCAGAATGGGAATCAAGATTTCTTGATAAGTTGCTGCTTACTCAATCAATTTCATGCAAGCATAAACAAGAAAGCAACAAATAGATAAGAAAATATTACTAGATTATATTTTCTTGAAAATTATTTCACACAGTATACTAAACAAATCAAAATCCCTAGGAAACAAGAATGGCAAGAATGAGAACATTGCCCTGATAATTTAGTTTCAAACTTTTTAAAATTCAAGAGTTAATAAATGAGGGCCTTGGTTCTCAGAACCGAGTGACATCTTAGGAGACATGATCTGGCCAGGTCTTATTTCATGATGTCATGATCGTATTCCTCTTGTTGAGTGATTTCCAGGCTGGGGTCAGGTATAGCCTGAAGTCGCCTCAAATGGTTTACCACAGCCATGTTGACCCAAGTATCAAGAGCACCAGGACTCGGAGTGCCCCCTGACCTCCAGGCCCTCAATAATATATTTCAGAAAGATAAATAAAGTTCAGGTTAATTAAAAATGATGAAGAGTAGATTGGCAAGATATATTTGTTTTCTTGTTTTTGCTTGGATTATATATTTGAATATTTTATAATAACTTTAAAAACCTCAAAGAAAACCTATATTGGCTTATATATTCAGCAGTACAAATTTTTACTTACTACTCATAGCAGAAGGAGAATTGTGCTAGACGTTGAAAGACCTAGTGAGCAACACCTAGGCAGTCCCTCACGCAGGGAGTTTTTATTCTGGAACGAGAAACCAGCAAGTAAGTGGCAATTCACTCAGTGTCGTAATGTGTGTAGTAAAAGACGACTGGGAAAATTTTTTATATAAATTATTGAGTCAGTTTAGGTTGGGAATGCAATAAGTCAGGATGGACTTTCTCATCTGAGGGATTACTCAGAAGAAGACTTTATTGAAGGGAATGCAGAAGAGGATGAGAAGAAGAGAGGGTTCCAGATGATGCATGCTGTTCCTAATGCATCGAGCACAGGGCATTGAAGGGTGGGACATGAGAAGTATTTCAGTTTGGCTGGAGGACAGATACTCAGGGTGCAATGTGGCAAAAGAGAAAACCGAAGAGGTAAGCACAGGCCTTGAATTGCTGTTGTCAAGTTTGTACTTTACTGTGAAAGCAGAAATAACCCTCAACAACTCTCAGTGACAGGCATTATTATATGTACTATACAAAAATGAATTTGAGATTTAAAGATCATATGTAATATGTGAATTTTCAAGATAATTTAGTTTATCAGTCTGGGTTCTTTCAGGAAACAGAAGGCACACTTAACCTGGGTAACTGAGGAGAGTTGAATAAATTGCCAAAGGGACTATTATTTTTCAGGCTGTAGGAACATCCCCAGATGCTCATCTGAGCAGGAAGTACTCATTATCTGCAGGCTTAAAGGACCAAGGAGAGAGAGTAATTACCAAAAGGCAGCAAGAAAAAATGTGGGGAGGGACAACTGAAATTTGGTAAAGGGAAGCCATGTACCCACTGTGCACAGAAGGAAGGGAGCAATGGTAATAAAAGCCTTGACCCTGCTTTGCATTGTTTTAACCCAACTGGAAACCAGAGGACAAGGGAACCTTCTGATGCAGTCTCAGGACACAAAGCATGATGGAGGAAGGTCATGAGAGGATCTGAAGAGACAAAAGAGACAAGCAGAAAATCCACAGCAGAGCTCAAACCTAAGCCTGGTCCTCTGTCTCCAATATCCAATCATTAGGTATAGTGTAAAATATATACACCCCCACACACACTCATTAATATATGTGTGTGTATATAAAATTATCAAGAGCATAAGTTACCTTTAAAGGCCAGTGTTCTTTTTTCATTTTTATATAAAAAGCAGTCTATTAATAAGCTATTAAAAGAGAATTATTAAAAAAATTATGAACTGCTGGATAATTAAGAACTGTGCCATAGAATTTACCTTTATATTCCCACAATAGAATGTACCTTTATATTCCCACAAAGAATACAGTAGTCTTGGTGCTTCAAGCAATCATAGAAAGAAATAAATTTATATTCATTTAAAATGGAAATAACTATTAAAAAACCTTGAAGTTCACAACAGAATTTCTAACATAATTAGAATTCATGCAATTTCAAATTCATTTACTTTGCCAGTAAACTAATTTACCAGTAAAGAAAGCTTTAAGGAAGAAAGAAAATTTCTCTCATTATTTCTTTTTTTTTTTTAAATGCTAACGTGTACCTTTCAATTTTAAATAAATTAGACATTTAAATTCTCATATTTATCCTTAAATAAATTTAATCAAATTTTAATTGCACACTTTATTTTCAAAAACTGATACTTATTCCAATATGATATACAATAAAACTAAAAAAAAAATTATGACTGTTAATCAATTAGTTTAATGACAAAAAGGATTATTCTTCATGAAGCATGAAGCATGCTATATATATATATATATATATATTCTAGGTGGAATAACAAAATTGATGTACAGAGCATTGCACAGAGAACTTGACTAGAAATTATTTTATTTCTGCTAAGGTATAAACTAACTTGCTAACACTTTCAATTCATCTAACTTCCCCAGGTCTCCGTTTCTTCCTTCAGAAATTGAGGGAGTTAAAAAAGATGACCACTGAGATTCACTCCAGTTCTGAAATCCTGTGATTCCTGAATAATTAAAAAAGCCATGTCTACAATTAAAGATATTATACCAGTAATACAGGACTGAAGAAACCTGGATTACTCCACTTGAATATTGTTAAAAAAAAAATTAAAACTCTAACTCAAAGTTTATTTGCATGCGAAATAGGGACAATAATAACAAACTCTTCATAGAATCGTTGAGAGAATTAAATGAAAAAATACATGTGAAGCGATTCTGAAAGATAGCTAATATTTCTATATAAGAAAAGTAATAAATACTCTTCCTCCATGAATCTGAAAGATAGCAATATACATTCCTTACTCTATTTTTGTAGCTACTCGATGATAGCAGTTTTTATCTCACTGAATGCTGCTCCCAGTCCTTCAGGGACTACATTTGCTGGAGGAATTATATGTGTTTTATGGCTTGCCTATGTTTGATCAGTGCTATCATATTCACTAGAGCAAGAAAATGAAAAATATAAACATAGAAATGCTACTGAGGATAAAATGGGGGGCTAACAGGAGCTGCCGTCTTCCTCTTCAAGCCCCCCCACCCAAACTCATTCCAGTGGTGTGTCCAAGTTTACAAACTGGAAAAGGTAGTGAAAAGTAGTGAAAATCTGTAAGAATCTCCCAGGGATACAGATGTATTTGAATTTGGGTCCCTTTATAAGATAGTAATGCCCACAGTGGAAGAGGGACAGGTAATACTGGGAAGCTTCCCCTGGGGAAAACATTTTCAGTTACATTTTATTTTTCTTTTACCTATGTTCTTCCTGGAAGGATCATCACCTAACCCTCAGCTATAGAAAAGGCTATAAACACCTGCTGGAGCCCTGCACTGGTGGGGAAAATGGGAGAGCAACCTCAGGTGATACCGATTCCTGCTGGGATGAGTGAATAAAGGTGTCAGTATTTCTGATGTCCTTCAATGGCTCCCTCCTCCACCTCTACTCCAGCACACAAACCCAAAGCTCTGTAAACTCTCAAAAATAGGACATTAATCTAAGAGGCAAACTCTCTGAAGAAGCAACTAGAGAATGACCAATCTCTGATTACACTTGCAGAGATTCTCCACTTTGAAGTTCAGTGCTTTCACACTCTTAAGTCTCCAGCCATCGGGCAAAGCTAGGACCAGGCTTTAGCCCTCTGAGAGGACAAATACTATGTAACTAATGCAGAGAAATATTGGCTCTCAGGAGAAAACCACAAGACTTCTTATGTCTGCAGAGCATAAATATTACAAAAGAAAGTAATCATACTAAAGCACATATAAATGATAAAGCCAAATTTGAGTTCCATATGGAACAAGAATTAAAATAAGGACACTGAATATTCTCAAAGAGAAAGAGAAAACGGTAATGCAATTTATGAACAAGGATTTATAAGAACGCAATTGGAAATATAGGGTGTAGAAACATCAATTTTTATAAAGCCTTGAAAAGAAATGTTCAATAACCAAATGAGCACAGCGGAAGAATGTGTCAAGGAACTGTAAGGTCAGATGGAGAAATTTTTCAGAAAGTATCAGAAAGGGATGAAGAGATTATAATGTCAAGTTAAGACACAGGCACAGAGGCAGGTGGAAACGGAAGTGTCAAAATCTGTATAGAGACAGTCATAAAAAAACAATAAAATAATGAAGAGGAAAAAGTATATGAAAAAATATTAACTCAGAAATTTCCAGAGCTAAGAAAAATTAAAAAGTACATCAGCGGGGGAAGGAGGAGGATCCCAAATACTTGTAAATTGCCAAGTAGGATATACAAGAAGAATGAGACCTAAACAAAAATAGCAAAATCTTAAGAATTTCAAAATAAAGGAAATTTCTAAACACTTTTGGAGAGAAAGACAAGGAAAAATTATGAAATTTGCAACAGATTCCTCAATTGCAATGTGTATTGCAGGAAGAAAATGGTGTAATATATACAAGACATTCAAGGAAAAATAACAACAGGTTCAGGATTTTCTGTCTTACTAAAATAGCATTTAATTATTAAATACCAGAATGAAATAGATGTTCCCGGTCATAAAAGGCTTTAGAGTGTTTTCACACAAGCGACACCTTTGAAAATCATCTTACAATATTTTAAGAAAAAAAAAGAGATTAATCCAAAAAATATATTAGAAACAAGGATAACAAAATAACTTGGGGAAAAAATGCAACTCATTGTTTATCTGCATCATAGCAGGCTTTTGATAGCTCACCTCCTCCTCTCAGGATTCATTCATCTCAAGGCTTTCCTATAGTGCCCTCTTACCACTTTGTCAACTAGCCCAATTTTCCATGTAATAGGAGCCAATTTAGAGAAATGATACTTGGAAAATTTGTGTGTTATATAAAAATTAATGAAAGATGTTTATTGCATAGGTGATATTCAACAAAAGGTATATTTAGCACTTGTAAATTTCACCTTATAATTTTTTTTTTCTAAATAAAACATCATATTTCTAGCTCAGTGATGGACACACAGTAGCCCATCAGAAAACATCAGGTTCTTGTTTTTTTCAGAAGACAGTGTCTCGCTCTGTCTCCCAGACTGGAGTGCAGTGATGCAATCACCTTTATAGCAGTTTTTCTCTAGTACAGAATCAAACTTAGAGTCAATTATCTTTTCAGTTCCATTTAACCAGGATAGTTCCTTGACCTTTCTGTATCTTATATGACATTAAAATTTTGTGCTGAATAACTTTTACTCCATTTCCTTTTTAAAACAAATGTCTCTCATTTTGTTTTTCTGATGTTCCCTCATAATTAGATTCAATTTCTGCATTCCCAACTGAAATACAACATAAGAGATGCTGTATCCTTCTCAAGGTATCATGTCCAGAGGTACACAAAGTTCATGCTACTATTTGTGAAATTAGTGTCGATTACCTGTTCCAGGTGCTGTCCTATTCTCCCCCTGTGTAGTTTTTTTCTCTTGCTACTTATATGGAATCTGTGGGGAAACACTTTAAGAAATACTTTAAGTTTTTCATTAAAATTTTCATCTTAGATTAAGCATTTATTATTGATTCTTGCCTGATCCAGTCTTTACTGTGATGATTATAAATAGAGGAATTTCCACCTCCAGCACTTCTTTCATATTTAGCAGTCAACACTTGGCATTTTACTATAAACAAGATTCTCCATTCACATTCTCTCTTTATTTTTAATCCTTTTTTTTTTTTTTTTTTTGAGATAGAGTCTCACTCTGTTGCCTGGGCTAGGGTGCAATGGCATCTTCATAACTCACTGCAACCTCACACTCCCAGGGTCAAGCAATCCTCCTGCCTCAGTCTCCCAAATAGCTAGGACCACAGGTGTGCACCATCATGCCCAGTTAGTTTTTCTATTGTTTGCAGAGACAGAGTCTCATCATGTTGCTCAGGCTGGTCTTAAACTACTGGCCTCATGTGATCCCCGCATTTCAGCCACAATGTGCTGGGATTACCGGTGTGAGCCACTGCACCTGGTCTATTTTTAATCTGTTTATTATTGATAAGAAGTCATATATTACTAAGTTTTCCAATATTTAGTCATGCATTATTCTCCCTAGGTATTTTGGCACTAAAATTGATTTTGAACATGGGAGCCCCTTTAAGCTGACTTCAGTGTCTGTCTGATGGATTCCATCATTGTTTTTAGTACTTTCTCGCTTCCTGGCATAAGAAGATGCTCCAGGCTCATGTTCCCTGCCCCAGCTTTGTACTCAGCATCTCTTAAAGGAGCCCTGATTCCATTTATTGGAATGTGGTATTAGAAACCAAGATCTGGGTGCTGTGTGTGCTCATCAACACCAGGGTGTTTTGTTTCTAAGTCTTTTCAGTAGACAAAGCTGGGAAACATGTGCATGTTTATACAGCCATGTAAACACCAACATACTTAAGTGCATAAGCATCTTCATATATGCACATATCTGAATACACATATGCACATAAACATTTTAAAAATCAAGAGTCCATTCTACTCTCTCAATTCTAATCCCATATGGTTCATCCTGGACTTTCTCCATTTTATATTTGTATCTCTCTTCTTCCTCAGAAAAGACCTGTACCGCAGTAACATAGACACACTTATGCATTTGCTCAATCAGGATTGCTTCACTTGTCCTAGTACCAAAACAAACCTGCTTTTAAAAGCTTGGGATTAGGTGGGGCACGGTGGCTCACGCCTGTAATCCTAGCACTCTGGGAGGCTGAGGCGGGCGGATTGTTTGAGCTCAGGAGTTCGAAACCAGCCTGAGCAAGAGCGAGACCCC
>CAUYSK010112033.1:0-39828 GCA_963575035.1 Avahi laniger
AGTCTGGTGACGCTGTGCGCCCCTGCGCCGCGCTTGTAATAAAATCCTCTTGCTTTTTGCATCAAGTCTCGGTCTCCGTTTGCTTCTTGAGCGGTCGCCTCTCCCCCGGACTCACTGCAGAGATATCTGCGGTCTTACAATGATAGGATTTATCACCATCAGACCACACTAAGGGAAATACAAAAGGTAGGAAAAAAATTATCTTGAACATAACAAATGCAAGAAAAAATGAAAAACAGTGGAAAGAATATGTGAGTTAATAGAAATAAATATCTATTGTATAAAACAATAATAAAGCATTGGGGATTTAATATATAGAATTAAAGAATTATACAGCATATTTAATACAATGAATATAGTGTAAAGAATTATCTGCAACTATAGCAACAGAACGTGGCAGAAGGAGGAATGGAATAAAAAGTATTTTAAGGCCCAAGCATTGTTCTGAGAGATAGTAAATATGAAAATGATTAAAAATAGTTGTGTTCCAATAAAACGTATTTGAATTTCACATATATTCGTGGAAAATTCTTTTTCCCTAAACAAAAAAAACATTTATACTTAAATATTACACTTAAAATTTGTTGATAATATTACACTTCAATAAAATTCTTAGCGCACAAAAACAGATGGCTTCGGCATGTAGGCTGCAGTTTGCCAACCCACGTGGCAGGGAAACAGCAACCCTGTGGGTTAACTGCCACCTCCCGACCTGGGGTGACAAAGGGAAAGGAAGGACGGGAGGTAACTGTTAGGTCCCCAGCCCAAAGGGAGACACACCAAGCCTTATGTGTACCAAAATGCTGTTTTACTCTGAGCATCTGGGTGCAGATGGGTGGAGGCCAAATAGCGTCCGGATGGACGGGAAAGCCTTGGGTTTTATAGAGGGCTTTTGCCGAGGGAGGAACACCTGCAGAGACAGGGGAGGGAGGTAGCTTCCTCCTCCTCAGGGGGGATAGGAATGCAGGCTTGGCTGCCGCTGCCTGTAGTCGAAGTTAGATTTACAACTTTGGACTCTCCAGACTCCTGCGGCTTTTGTATCACAGGCTTTATGATAGTTTTCGGGTTCCCACTCTAAGTAAACAGGGCCCCAGGCAGCGGCCCACGGAGCTAGGACCAGGGCTGCAGAGCCAGATGTCAGCCACAGCTCGGCTCTGCGCCTGCAAAAAGCGCCCGACCGGGAGCTGCCGACAGAAAGCGGAAGCAGGCCGGAAGGAGTGAGTCCCTGCCTCCGCCTCAGCCTCGCCCCTTTCTCTGGCGCCCCTAGCGGGGGAGCCTAGCATGACTCCAGCTAGCCAAGCAGACGGGGATTTGCAGAGCGGGGCTGGCGCTGTGGGGTCTAGTGGGCAGACACTAAACACAAGAGGCCTGCAAAGTTTCTACTATCAGACAAAGGCGATACCAATACAAGAGACATTACTGTAATGGAGGGTTTTTCACGGTTGCAAAAGGGTACATCTAATAATTCTAAATTCTCGTGCATCTATTAACATAGCCTCGAAATACATAAAGCCAACGTTAACAGAAATAAAAGATGAACTGGTAGATTTCAACATACTTGTTTCGGTCTGTGATGGAACAAGCTGGGAAATTAATAAAGATATGCAACAATCTTGGCCCAATAACATACATAGAGCACTGCGCCCAACAAGTGAAAAAATCAGTCTTTTCATGGAACATGAAATGTTCCATAACATACGTGGACCGTTCATCAAATTTTTGTCCATATGCTGAGTATAAAACAAATCTTGGTAATTTCGATGGACTAAAATCATCTGGAGTATGTTTTTGGCCATAGTGAAATTAAGTAAGAAACTAATAACAAAAATTACAATATCCCCAAATGTTTGGAAATTAAGCAATACACTTCTAAATATCCTAAGTCTCAAAATCACAATGGAAGTTAGAAAATATTTATATTAAATTATAATGTATATGTGACACACTGTGGTATAGTGCTAAAGCCATGCTTAAGAGACATTTGTGATCTAAAATCATACATTAATGGGAAAAAGTCTGAAAGATATCTGAGTAACTATTTTAAGAAATTAGAAAAAGAATAGTAAATATACCCAAAGAAATTAGAAAGGAGCAGAAACTAATGAAATAGAAAATTCGCTAAAGAATCAATAAAATCAAAAGTTGTTTCTTTGAAAAAACTAATAAATCACCAGAAAGATGGGTCATGATTAAGAGAAGGCAAAAAATATCAATATCAGGAATAAAAAAGATGACATTTCTACATTAAAAAGACATAAAAACAATACAATCTATGGCTAGGCAAAGAGTTCTTAGAGTTCATACCAAAAGTTTAATCCATAAAAGGAACAATTGATAAGTTGGATTCCACCAAAATTAAAACATTTGCTCTGCTAATGACCCTGTTAACAGGATGAAAAGGCAGGCTACAGACTGGGAGAAAATATTTGCAAGTCACACATCTGGCAAATAAGGCTTATCTAAAATACATAAAGAACTCTTACAACTCCACAGAAACACACACAAAAAATCAGTTAGAAAATGGGCCAGACACATGAACATTCATGAAGCAGATATGGGTGGCAAATAAGCACATGAAAAAATGTTCAACATTGTTATCCTTTATGAAATGCAAAATCAAGCTGCAGTGAGATATCACTACACACCTATGAGAATGGCTAAAATAAAAAATAGTGACAACACCAAGCCAGGTGTGGTGGTATATGCCAGCTACTTGGGAAGCCGGGCAGGAGACTCACTTGAGCCCAGGAGTTCAAGGTTGCAGTGAGCTGTGATTGTGCCACTGCCCTCCATCCTGGGCAACAGAGCCAGACCGTGTCTCACGGTGACAACACCAAATACTAACAAGAATCAGAGAAATTGGATCATTCACACACTGCTGGTGAAAATGTAAAACGGTGCATCTGAGATAGGGAACCGGCAGGCCCTGCTCGATGAGGAGTCATAAGACCAAAACCCAACGTCTCTAGTAAAACAGGAGGTGGTGGAGAAGCTGGCCAAAACCAGGTAGAACCAAGATGGCCACAAAAAATGACCCCAGGTTACCCTCACTGCTCATTATGCCTGCTTATAACGCATCGGCTACTAAAAGAACCTCCCACCAGCACCGTGACCCTTTACAAATGCCATGGCAACTCCTGGAAGTTACCCTATGTGGTTTAGAAAGAGGAGAACTCCCCAACCCTTTCCCAGAAATCTTATGAATAATCCTCCCTTTGCTTAACATAAAATTAAATAAAGGGTATAAAATAAGACCCTAGAAACTCACAAGATGCTGCTCTCTGCTACTCTGAGAGGGAGCTGCTGCTCTGTCTATGAGCAGTCATCCTTTTTTCTTTTCTTACCTCAATAAACTTGCTTTTCCTTTACTCTGACGGCTGGCTCTTGAATTCTTTCCTGTGCGAAGCCAAGAACTCACTTGGCCTTCAGGCTGGACCCCAATTTGGGGGTCCACTTTCCTGTGTCAAGGCCACTATGGAAAACAGTTTGACATATAGTTTCTTATAAAACTAAATATGCAGCTACCATATCACAAAAAAATAGCATTTAGGGTATTTATCCCAGAGAATGAAGACTTCTATTCACACAAAAAAACCTGTACATGAATGTTTATAAACTGCTTTATTCATAATAGCCAAAAAGTGGAGACAACCTAGGTGTCCTTCAGTAGGCAAGAGCAGTACATCCATACCATGGAAGACGACTCAGCAAAGAGTGCAGACACCCCAGGGCTCCCCACTGTGGCCCTGGTGCCAGCCTGCCTGCCCTCTCCAGCAGGGCAAAAGTGCCACCGTTCAGAGCACAAGCCTTCCTGTTCTGGCCCTCCCTGCCTGTGTGACTGTGCCAAGTCCAAGAGCCACTGAAGAGCCGGTTCAGCTAATACTTTAAAGCACAAAGGAGGGAGGTGGGCTCTGGTGGAACTCCAGAGCTTACCTCCAAGTCACCCAAACCGCCAGGCATCTCTCTACCGCTCTCCCTCCCTGGTCTCCTCTTTCCCACCTAACTGGCTTTCCCACCTCTTTCCCACCTAACTTTCTCTCTCCACACCTTCCCCTCACTCCCTGCTCTCCCCTCTCCACCGGTGTGCTGGAATCTGCTCTTACTGGTCATGAGGACCAGTTGTTAAATCTTCAGGAATTTTTTTGAGCCTTTGTTAAAGACAGTCATTATTAAAAGTTAAATGATATCAACCTACTATTAACAAATTATATTAAAATAAAAATAATACTCAGAACTTAGCACTTCCTGATTATTTGACTACACTTCCATTTCCCATGCTCTGGAGGAGGTTTCTGTCTGGTGGGTCTACATGCCGCACCCTGGCGAGCTGCCCAGCTTTGCTTCACAGCTGCGTGTCCCATGGCGTCAGCGGTGGCATGAAACCCACCGTGGCCGGAGTGGAAACACCATGGAAATGGGCAAACACGAAATCAGGTCTTTATTTGTTTTATTGGTTGTCTAGACTTAAGAAAGTGATAGAAAAGATGCTAATCATGCAGAAGGGTGTTGTTTGTAGCATTGCATTGTAAATAGCACACAATTTTGAGGAAATATCCTTCCAGAATTTGAAAACTACTATCAATTCAGCAACGAATTCGCTTATATTACTGATGACTGAATTCCAATACGTGTCACTTTGCGGTTTCCCTTCTCTCTTTCTTTTAATATGAACAAAAACATTAACCAGCCTTTAAGTCAGAATGAATGCTTTCCTATGGACACGAGAAAAGTCAATGAAGGCATTCTGTGAGAATCAGCTGGGCACATGGAGTTTACGACAGATTTTTGTGTATTTTATTATTATTTATAAATCGTGTGCTACCTATCCTTTGTGTGAATAAAACTCTTAATAAGCTTACAATGTACACAGACCCACGATTTTTCAGGAGCTGGTTGGTGAGCGCTCAGTAGCACCACTGCCAGGCGGTGGCCTTCCTGCTCTGCCCCTCCATCTCCTCATTGCACTGTTTCTCTCCCTACCCCCTTCTTTCCCTGTCCCTCTCACTGTCCCCTCTATTTTATTCCTTTTTGCCTTAACTGGTGCTGACTCTCCTCACCCTTGGATCAACAGCCCTTCTGTAGCCCTCGCTGCCATCCCTGCCCCCTTCTCCCACGAGCCTCATCAGCCCCTCAGGACCAGTCTGGGCTAGGGTAGGCTGTGGCAGCTGCCTCCCCTCACAGCTAAGGGGACTGAGTCTCCCTCAGGGGTCTGAGTCGGCGAGGAGAGGCAGAGCCAGGCCTCAGACCCACGTCCTATGACTCCCAGCTGGGGCTCACCTGCCACCGTCACTTCACAAGACAGGGATCCCTTTGAGGGGCAACATCTGGCAGCCATGGGCGCTTGGACCAGCCATCAGCTTCCACTGAGAGATGTTTCCCAGGACTCAGCAGCCTGAGTCAAAACCAAACCCTAGTTCCCGGATCCTGTGCCACACGAGGAGAGATGTCTGATCTGCACCCTCCCAGAGAGTCCCCATAACCCTGGAATAATAGTCATGGTCACTGTCATAGCTGCTGCTTGTTGATCAATTATCTGCCCGATACTGTGGGTACCGGACTTGGATTCCCCCCTGAGATGCAGGTTAGAGAACAAATGGTTTATTCGGGAGGTGGAGGGACATCTCCAGGGAGACAGAGCAAGGAAGGCACCCCGGAGCCATCCACTCCTGCAGGCCATGGGCTCCATCCCACAGGCACCCCAAGCCCTGTAGAGCCCCCGCCTCAGAACCATTCCGCCTGGGCAATGAGGTGGGGCAGGTGTTTTCAAATGTCACTGTCACCATTGGGGACTCAGCAACTCTGGGGACATTCATTTCCTGGCATTGCTGACACACCTTGCTGGGAGGAAATAGAATCCAGACCAAGAGCAAATCCAGCCACAGATGTGTGGCCACCACTCTGGGAGCCGGGCACGGGCACGGGCGGCACCTGTTGGCATCATCCATGAGATCTGCACGAGTGCCATCCACAGTGGCTGTGCCGGGGCCCCTGTGGCAAAGATGATGAGAGTGAGTGTGAGTGTGAGATGAGAGTGAGTGTCCCAGGGCTTCACGCTGGGAGAGCATGCCAGGTGTCCCAGGTCATCCAGAGGTCTGCTCAGCAGCTGGGCTGTGGGAAGCACACTCCCCAGGTGGGGGCCCTTCCCTGCTGCTGCACTCTTATCCCCGTGGCCCCCAGACTGTGGCCATTTCCCGTAAGACACACCAGCCCTCCTGAGCCCAGCCAAGACCACTGTGGCCAATACCCAGCGCAGTGCCCAGCATGTAGGAGGTGCAATAAACATTTGTGGAGCAAATGAATAAATGAGTGGCTTCAGCATCGGAGCCTTACCTGTTTTCTGTTTGCAACCTCGGAGACCCGCCAGGGCACCACCTTGTTGGTTCTGCTGCAGAGGCCAGACTGGCATGTGGTCAAAAGTCCATTCTTCCCTGACAGTCAGGGATGGATCTGGGGCTGGTGACAGTGAAGTCAGTGGGACAAACCAAAACCAACCTGCTGCAGAGACTCAGCCAGGCAGCTGCTAGGGAGGCTTTAAAGTCTCTCCCCGCTCCACGGCCTCCAAGCCACGGGCAACAGATCCTGGATGAGCCCCCAAATGGTTAACAAACCCGCAAGTGGGGTTCGACGTTGCTCACCACATGGAAAGCCAATTACTGAGACAAGGCGGATTGTCAAGGAAGAAAGGATTTATTACAGTGGACGCGTGTACCGGGAGGAGGGAGGTATGAGCAGCCTCAAATCTGCCTGCCCGCTTAACAGGGTCAGGAGTTTTTCTGGAGGCGAAATGAACGATGCACGAGGGGAGTGAGCATCATTGCAGGTTTGGGGTGCAGCACAGGGCACGCAAGCGCAGTGAGAAATTATGCTGGTACATACTTCCCATGACCAAAAAATGGTGGGTAAGTCCCTCCTGGGTGGGGATTTCAGTATTATAGCGAGCTAGGGGTCAGTATTGGTCATTCTTTCAGCCTCATGCGCAGGCTCAGTGGGTCTCTGGGTACGGTGTGGTGGAGTGTCGCTTACCTTGTCTTCTCCCACCTTCACACAGGTGGCGTGTGGCTGTGCAGGTGGCTCCACCATTTCTGGGAAGGAAACTCCAAAGAAAATGTACCAGTGCAACAGAAAGTTACAAAGTTTCAGGCAGTGCATCTTACTGGCCTGGAAACTTGAAACATAAGGGAACTGCAAGAAAGAAAAACCATCGAAACGGTGTTTTCTTGCTTATGGAGCCAGTTACAGCACCCCCAAAGCCCAAAGAACTCCATGAATTTGGGGAAAAGAGGGCTCTGTGTGGGGTCATGGGAGGCTTCAGAGGAGAATTTGAGGAGAGGGGAGAATGAGGGGCACCTGCAGGGCAGGGGCACCGCCAATGGGAGGTGGTGACAGGCGGCCTGAGACTACCCTGCACCCAGGCGCAGACACTGTGGGATCCTCCGCAACAGAAGTGCGTTCTTGCTGCCCGAGAGCCAGGCTCTCCTGGAGTGGGCTGGGAGCACCCGGAGGAATTCCTCGGCCCATCAGGAGCAAGCGGAGAAGAGCCCGTGCCAAGCCAGTCACCGCTCCGCTATACCTCCTGCCTCAGTTTCCCCAAAGTGCTCTAGACCAGAACTCACAGTTGCTAAGAGGAAAGGCCTCCTGATGTGATCTCTTTGTGTGTGGACTTGCCGTCAGAGGGACCATGTCCTGCCTTCAGGGCCCTTGGCAGACAGGGCGGTTCTGGGGCTGGCAGCTTCCACCAAGGTGCCCACTCGCTGGCCCTCAGTCACACCCTCAGGCCAGAGTTGCATGGGCCTGGCCTCACCTGGATGCAATGTCTCTGTCCACAGAAGCCACAGTCTCTCCAGAAAACTCCTGGATTTGGCACAACTGGGTAAAATCCATTTCCACACCCTCCTCCCAGCAGGAGCAGTGGCAGTGTCCTTCCCTCTAACCCCACTCCCCTGTTACTTGTCGCCACCATCCAACTGCGCCAGTGACTGGGAGTAGCCAGTGACGGCTGTGTCTGAGGGTCCCACAGAAATAGGAGGGGTGGGGGTCAAGCTGCCAGGGTTCTCAGGTGAGCTGCAGTGTGGAACCTGCTCAGCTTCAGAAAGTTCTCTCTGGAATACTCCCCCCAGGTCAACAACACCCACTCCTGGGTCTCAGCTGAGTTCTCCATCCCACTTTCCCCAGGGCTCCTCCTAAGCCATCTGCAGACAGCACTCCTGGTCCAGAAGGCAGCAGGGGCCTCTGGGGATGGCTGCTGGCTCCACTGCACCTTCCCAGGCCCCCCAGGTGTGCCATGCAGCTGGTCTGGCCTGCCCTGGGTGGCCCCTATTGCCCGCCAGGGGTCACAGCTCATATGGGGTTGGGGGGTGGGCTTAGGGGAACCAGACACTGAGCTGCTCTTCTGCTTCCCAAAGGTCCCAGCAGAGGCTTGGGGGGCAGTCCCCTCCTCCCTCCACACCATTGCCCCTGGGCACCCAGCTCCCCTCCCCCATCTTCCCATGGGGTACCCCAATGCACAGCTCACAGTAACCCCTTCTAAGCCCCTCCCAGCACCTGGCAAACACTTCTAGAAGAGATCTTTGTTAAAGGGGACTTCAGGGAGCAGGTCCACGTGGCCCTGCTGTGGGGAAGGGGCCTAAGCCCTCTTCTGTCTGCCAAATCAGTGGGCCCCACTCCTGCTCCCCGCAGCTCTGGAGTGGGTCCTCATCCTCCCCACTCAGCCCCTCCCTCACACTCTTGGTCAGCCATGTGGGACCCTCCCTGAGAGCGGCTATGTTGAAGGAGCAAAGGACCTCAGCATGAGCAAAGGTCTGAGGCGAGAGTGAGCTGGGTGCACTGTGTGTGTGAGTGTGCATGTGTGCAGGCGAGCATTGTGTGTGAGTGTATTTATGTGTTTATGTGTGTGAGTGTGTGCATGGTGTAACTGTATGAGTGTGTAGGGGTGTGCATGTGTGGTATTATATGTGAGAGTATGTGTCAGTGTGTGTTGGTGTGAGGGTGGATGAGTGAGTGTGTGTGTAGGAGTGTGTGTATGCATGTGTGTGAGTGTGTGTGTATTGTGTGCGTGCGTGTGTGCATGCCTGTGAATGTGTGTGAATGTGTGTATGTATGAGTGTGTGTAGGAGTATGTGTGTTTGTGTGCGTGTACTTGTGTGTGTGCATGTGTATTGTGGGGGGTGCATGTATAAGGGAGTGTGTGTGAGTGTGTCTGCATGTGCGTGAGTGTGCATATGCGTGTGTTGTGTGTATGTGCATGTGTGAGAGGCAGGGAAGAGGTGCAGGATGGGGACCAGTGGCTGGAGATGAGATGGGGGCTCTCGTGTAGAAGGGCTTTGAGTTTATGATAACTTAGTTCACACCAGATGCCAAGACAGGATGTGAGGTGCAAGGACATTTCGTGAGAAAGGCCCGTGAAGGATGGACAGTGGGACAGGAGTGGGCCGTGGGAGCTGTTGGACACCACGTGGGTCTGACAGCTGCGGAAGGAGGTGGGAGGTTCTTAGATGGCAGGGCCATTCTGAGACATTGGCCAGGTCCGTGAGACGCCCCAGCCAAAGTTGCCCTAAGAGGAGCCCATGGCAGAACAGTCCCCACCGTGCCCAATCACTGGCTGGGAGCACCGCAGGGCTAACGAGGGCTGGGTCCACAGGGCAGGGGCTGGGGCGCCTGTCCGCTCTGTTCCCCACAGAGGAAGGAGCCCTGAAGGGCACCCTGCCTTGGCTGCCCAGCTGGGGTGGAGAGATGAACTTGGCTGCATACCCGCCCTCTGTGTTCGGTTGAGGCGGGCAGGGACTCTGTAAGCCGCTTTGCCAGCAGGGGCTGCTAGAGGGAGGCTGGGACATCACAGTACACAGGATGGCACATCAAACTCCTCAGCCAGGCTCTGCCCAGGGTTGCTGAAATTTCTGTCCCATGTTGCTAGAAAAGAACTGCAGGACAGCACATTCAGAGAGGGGAATATTCCCTGAGGGGACTGCCACATTCACTGGGCCCCTGCTGTGGCTGGCCCACCTCTGGTGCCCCTGTCTGTAGGTCCTGCAGGAGCAGCCCCTGGCTCAGTCCCAGGGTGCAGGCGAAGGCAGGTCAAGCTGTCTCCATGCACCCTGAAGGGTTCTGGGAGCTGAGGCGGGGCCAGGCCACCTTAGTTTATCCAGTATGCCACCTCCTTGCTCCTGGAAAATACCTGCATCTTGGTTCCTGGCTGGCCAGACCTGCTGGAATATGCACCCAGTCTGCCTGGGAACCTAGGGAGAAGTACCTGTGTCCTCTACGTCCCTGCCCGAGGCCCCCTCCTGAAGGTGCCAGCACAGCTCAGGGAGGCAGGAAGCCAGGACATGCCTGGGCAAGCAGCCGAGGTGCAGCCCTTTGCAACACTCAGTGAAACCCGAACCCAAGGCCACCCTCCCTTAGGGTGGGTTTCGAAAAGCTGGTGTCCTCCCTGCTACAGGAGGACAGAGGAAGCTGGAGGCAGGGGTTGCAGGACCAGGCTTTGAGCAGGAAGGAAAGGAGGCAGAAGAAGCAAGACTGGCCAAGGGTAGGTGCCCTGGAACACCTTGGAATGACTGACTTTCACCTGGGCGCTCCCTCAAAAACCCCACCAGCATGAATTTCCAGCTGGTCTTTGAGCCCTTTGGAGGGTGCTCAGTGCCCCTGAGCAAACCGGCACTTTTTTGCTTCCCCTAAACTCTGATCCCAGATTCTAAGATTACATCATCCAATCCCTGCAACCAGGGGCAGGGCTCAGAATGTGAGCAAGATCAGGGCGCAGTGTGTGACCAAGATCAGAGCTCAGTCTGCGACCAAGGTCAGGGCTCAGTGTCCAGTGTTGAAACACAGTTTGTAATGATGTTCAGGGCTCAGTGTGTGACCGGGATCAAGACTCAGCATGTGACCAGGATCAGGGCTCAGTGTGTGCCCAGGGCCAGAGTCCCATGTGTGACCAGGATTTAGAGCTCAGCCTGTGACCAGGGTCAGCACTCAGCATGTGACCAGGGTAAGATCAGGTTCCAGGTCTAAGCCATGACTGGAAATTAGAATATCCATTGTGGAATGATGACGGATGGTGAGGACTAAACTCTGATCTTTTTCTTTTGCCCAAATTCCTTTCTAAGGGGGCATGGTGAGTCACGCCTACAAATGATAAAATCTCAGTAAACAGGTTTTTATGATGAGGTTTACTTCCCGATCTGATTCTGGTATAGCATCACAGGAAGGCTAGAAGACCCTTATCTTAACTCAAGCGTTCCTTTCTGCTGATTTCCTGGTCTTTGGACAAAGCCTGACTCTTTCAGCCAATTGTCAATCAAAGAATCCCTAAATCTACCTATGACTTGTAAGTTCCCCTTAAAATGTCCCTCGTTTTCGGGCCAAACTAATGTATGCCTTCCACGTATTCATTTATAACTTTACCTGTAATTCCTGTCTCCCTGAAATGCATAAAACCAAACTGTAACCCAGCCACAGCGAGTCCACTTGCTCAAGGCTTCTTGGGTGAGCATGGCTCTGGGTCATGGTCCTCAAATTTGGCTCAGAATAAATATCTTTAAATTATTTTGCAGAGTTTGTCTTCTTTTCTGTTGACAATGTGCATGAACTGTGGTCTTCGCTTCGTTATCTTGGCCCTTTGTCTCCTGAGACGGACCATTTCCAGGTCTTCTTCAAGCTACAGAAAGACGGTGCTGCCACCAGCACAGCAAAACTAGCCCCATAGTGGGGTCTTCCAGGGGCAGGGGCCGCAGAGCCACAAGCAAGGTCACTGTTTGGCTACAGGAAGGGCGGTGACTGCCCCACACGGCTCTGCTAGTCACTCACTTCTGGACGTATTGCTACATTTTCAACAGGAACTTTTCATTTTAGAATAGTTTTAGATTTACAGAAAAGTTGCGAAAGATGGTACAGGCAGTTCCCTCATTCCCTGCACCCAGATACCCACATTTTAACATCTTACATAACTGTGGTCCATTTGTCACAATGAACCAACATTGATACATTTTTATTAACTAAAGGCCACACTTTATTCAGATTTCCTTCCTTTTCCTCTAATGCTGCAGTCCCCAACCCCCAGGCCATGGACCAGTACCGGTCCCCGGCCTGTTAGGGACTGGGGCACAGAGCACAGCTCCGCCGCCGCCTCCATCCTCCTCCCCTCACCCCAGCCATGGAAAAATTGTCTTCCATGAAACTTAGGAAGGGGAGGCGCATGGCAGGGGGTGACTGGCATCACCTTCTGAACCCCCCGATAGGTTGGGCACCGCCGCTCTAACATTTTTTTCTCTCCCAGGGTCCCATCCAGGAGGCCGCGTGATGCGTAGTCATTGTGTTACCCTCCTCTGCACTGTGACAGTTTCTCAGACTTTTCTTGTTTTTGATGACCTTGACAGTTCTCAAGAGTACCGGTCCAGTATTTTGTAGACTGATCCTCAAAGGGGGTTCCTCTGATGGTTTCCCATGGATAGGCTGGGGCGATGTGTTTGCAAGACCACAGCAGATCCGGGGTCCACACAATCGTCAGGACTCGTCACTGTCGATGCTGACTTCGATCACTTGGATGCGGTGTTATTCGCCAGGTTTCCCTACTAGTGTGTCTCCACCGCTCCCTGTGCCCCACTTTCCACACGATGCTCGCTGGGAGGAGTCCCTGAGAGCAGCCACGGTAAGGAGTGGAGATCTAAGCTCCTTGAGGGCAGAGTATCTATGTAGATTTTTTGGAGTTCTTATGGATATATCTGTCTGTTTCTCATTTGCTTCTTCCTTCAACCATTTATACCACACTATGGGCCTATAGGCATTTATCTTATGCACAGGGTTACAATCCAATACTGTTGCTTTGCCGCTCGAATTGTTTCAGCTTGGCTATGGGAAGAGTTTTCAGCTGCCTTCTGTACGCCTCTGACAAACCCCATCATTTTGGGTTTTATTTTTTAGAATTTTCTTTCTCTCTGGCCCCATGTGATGCTCCACAACCCAAACGTCCATCGGCTGATGCCCGATGAACACAATGTGGTCTGACTGCCTGGTGAAATGTCATTTCATTGTCAAAAGGGACAAAGCAGTGACAGGCTACAGCACAGATGAGCCTCAAAAACGTCCCCTAAGTGAGAGAAGCCAGACACAAAAGGCCACGTGCTGTGTGACCCCACTTACATGAAATGTCCGGAGTGGACAAAGCCACAGAGACAGAAAGCAGAGTCGGGGTTATCAGGGGCTGAGGGAGGAGCAGTGGGGCGTGGCTGCTGACGGGCAGGGGTTTCCTTCTGGAGTGATAAAAATATTCCAGAGTTAGATTGGGGTGATGGCTGCACAACTCCGTGACTGTGCAATGCATTGTTCACTTTAAAAGGGTGAATTTTATGGCATGTAAACTGTATCTCCATAAAGAAGTTTAAAAAGCAAAAAGGCACTTCAGACTCATCTTGTGTTCCTCCTGTCCCACCCCTAGAGCCAGCATTCTCCAAGGAGCCCTCCCTCCTTCCACTGGAAGAAGATGTTGGAACCAAGACGCCAGCGCTGGGAGGGCACTGCTTCATTATTCAGCTGGGCTTTGGGCCTCCTCATCTGGTTCATAAACCCTAACCCGGGGCATCCTCTGGCGGTAGTCGGCACCGCTGGCACTCTTATTCTTCAGATGGCCAAATGGAGGCTTGGGGGGCAGATTGGGGAGTGGGCCCAGCATCCTACAGCGTGGGTGAGTGGGCTTCGGCCTGAGCCCAGGCTTCTGGCTGGGGGTACCTTTCTAGATACCCGCGTCTCTCCCTGAGGGAGGAGCTGGGATTCTCTCGGACTCTGATCCCAGCCCAGGCCCTGAACCAGGGGACTGCTCTCCCCTGACACAGAGATCCCCACGGGCCGCATGGCCACAGGAGGCCCAAGCCCAGCGCATCTCCTTTTCAGCAGCTGGCTCCTCCCCCACCCCTACTCAGACTCAGTTTCCCTTGGGTGAAGCTCCCACTACTTGGGCAAGCTCACACTGCTTGGGCAGCACTCGTGCCCCATCCGCTAAAGTCTGAGACAGGGAGGGCACCCGCAGGCGCGAGGGACTCTGGGAGGTCTTGGGGGTGTGGGGCTGTGGTTGGACACAGCAGGCAGTAGGTGGGGGGGTGGCCATACAGGCCTTGAGCTATGGTCTATAAAGTGCGTCCTCACTGTGAGGCCAAGACAATGACCCCCTGGCCCTGCTGGTTAAAGGCTCCAATGAGGTGGGCGTAGGTGTCCAAGCATCCAGGTGGGCAGGGAACAGGTCCTCAGGACTCCTAGGGACTCAGTGCAGTGGCGTGGCCTGCCCCCATCTCCAGGGCCTGTGCCTGATACTGCTCCAGCCCCAGGGCCCAGCACAGGTGAGAGAGAGGCTGGGGGAGAGGGAGGGAGAGGAGAAAGGGGGAGAGGGAGAGGGGGTTCAGGAGGGAGAGGAGGGAGGAAGAGGGGAGGGAGGAGGAGGGAGGACTGGAGCTTGAGCAGGAACAGGACCCAACCACTGGCTCACTCGGAGGCCTTGGGCTCCTAACTGGGATCCCAGGTCCCTCCTGGAAGTGGGAACAGCTCCTCTGGGCTGGCAGGGCTTCCCTGGCTCCCTCACCTGCCCTGCACACCCTGGGACTGGGAGCCCCTGCGTCCCTGTCCCCTCTCAACCTCTCTAGGGAGCTGAGCCTAATGCCAGGCTGGGGAAGCCCCAGGAGAGTCTGGACAATGCCCAGCTTGTAAAAGAGTGATGCCTGGGGCACAACCCACCCCCAGCCAGAGGAGGACATGGGGCAGCCAGCAGGGGCAGTCGGGCTGCATTCCTCCACCCACCACAGCCCAGCCTGGGCAGCCCCTGCCCTCTGGCTCTCCCATAACCCCAGGGCCCAGGTCAGCACCCCACCCCGCAGGGCTGCAGAATCTTTGCCTCTAGAAGCCCCTTTGGGACCATTGAGTTCAGCATTTCTCAAATCCCTCTGCAGCCTCACAGACCCAGCTCACAGGCACTGGCCGACTCCACCTGTGCTAAGAAGCTGAGAAGTTCCGGGATAGTTTGGCCCTGCCTCGTCTGCTCTACCCCAGGCAGTCCCCTGCTTTCAAGACCGTCACCCTCCCTCATACGTCAAAATGCAGCCCACCTTCTCCAGGGAGTGGCCAAGGCCGCCTGGTACCACCGGCCTGCACACAGGGCCCCACCGGAGTTATCTGACCGTGGCTATTTCCGCACTCACACTCACACACATCCTCCCGCCCCCAGCCCCTTGTCCCTGTGCCCCCAGCGTCGAGGATCCCCAGCCTGGCACTGATTGGTTTACCATTCAGGGCAGGGGGAACCCAGCACCCTGGTTGTCTCACCCCCTCCCTCTGCCTCTGTGGCCCACGTCCCTTTTGCACCCTCACGTGCAGAGCCCTGTGGCGGGGCTCCGAGGGTGCTGGGAGAGGGCCGGGCCAGAAGCAGGTCTGGTTCAGTGAGAGGAAGCTTGTCATAGTCTAGCCATCCAAGACGGCAGTGGAAGCTTGCACAGGCCTCCTTTGCCGAGGCAGGGCCCTGTGGGGAAAGCTGGAGAAAAGCTGCAGCCTTGAGACACCCATCTGGGGCCCTCCTGCTGGAGATGTCCACCCTGGGGGCATGCTCTGAGCCCTTCCCCTTCTCTCTGAGGCTAGGACCTGTGCACTGCCCAGTTCTCCCTCCCAGCGCCAGTCTTGCTTCCATCACACCGTTCCCGACCTCCAGCCCCAGAGCAGACTGAGGAAGCTTTCTTAGCCCTGGGTTGAGGTCTGAGGTGGCATCTGTGAAGGTGCCCAATCCCTGTCCCAAGACAGCTCTAGGCAGGGCTGGGCTACGGACCTGGGAAGCCAAGGGCTGTTGAGCATGGCCAAGCCCTTGAGAACTGCAGGGCCTGGCTGGGACTCCCACACCATCTCGGTCCATGGCCATGAGACCACCAAGCTCAGAGGTGACATGGAGTGGATGGTGTGGGAGGGGCTGAATGGAGCAGGCGACAGGGCATGGCGCACTGGGATCGCCCAGCCAGCACCTGCCGCATCTCGGGGCACAGAGGTGCACTTGCCCCAGGGGCAGTGATCAGAACTCCAGTTTCAGCCCTACGTGGTCCCCTCTGGCGTCCTGAGGAGGGTGCACCCTTCTGTATCATGTTGGGCTGAGGCAAAGATGGGCCCACACACCATGTGCCCAGAAATATGGAAGTTCTGAAAGCAGCTAAAGAACAGTTCAAATAAAATATTGTTGACAGATACACTGCCGACACCACCCAGAGGAAAGCCCGGAGTGAATTTAAATTCCAGACTCCCTGGCCTTGGTGCTAGGAGGTGGCTGCACAGAGAGAGCCAGTCCCAGCCCTCGAGTGGGCCCCGCACTGCCCACCCCTGGCCCCTTCCCCAGTGACCCCCGACAGGGCATCCAGCCCCACCTCCCAGCGCCCACCCTTCGGGCAGGGCAGATGGAGAAGAGGCTGCTTGGGTTCCCAGCAGCGTCTGGAAAGGGGCCCAGGCCCAGGCAAAGGGGTCTAAAAGTGCTCCAGGACGACCTTGCTGGGGTGGGGATGCAGGAAGAGTGTTCTGGGCACAAGACTCAGTCTTGGCAAGGGCCTGGAGGTGGGTGTGGGTAGCCCATGCAAGGGCTGGGGAGGGCAGACAGGAGGTGAGGAAGAGGAGGCTGGAGGAGCCTGGGAGGCCTGGGGAGGGGCGTCATCTGAGAGTGGAAGCTGTTGAGGGGATGGAGGAGAGACACCAGGTGGCATGAGCTCCCATCCCTCAGCGTCTGGAACTCAAGGACAGCAATGGGACAGTCCCACTGCGAACAGGCCATTTCCTGCATCCCTGGGACACCTGTGCTACCCGTGTTACCCCACTGTCCCCTGAGCCTGGCCTGGTGTCAGATGGACAGTGACTCAGACGGGGCCAGAGCTGCCCCTGTGCACCGGCTCTGCCCTGGTCCAGCAGTACTACCAGGAAAGCAGAGCATCAGGCCCTGCCGGGCTTCCTCAGTAAGCGTCAGCATTGTAAGAAGATGCCCAGGTGATCATGACACTAAAATTTAAGGGATGCCGCTCCAAAGCCCACTTTCAGCCTACAGTGCCCCAGTTTCCCCATTAGATGAGTTCGGCACCTCCCTCCCCGCCCTGGTGCACCGGGCAGGGCAGGGGGGACATGGCTGTGCACACTCAGAATAGCTGTGGGCGGGGCCTGTTTCCTCGGACTACGGGGCCAAGACATGGTCCTCTGAGAACTCCCAGGACCCAGGACAGGGCTGTCACCTACCGACCACCTTTCTTCCCCCTGGCCCAACTGGGGCCTCTTGGTACCTGCAGGGAGGCAGGCCTGTGGCTCAGGACCAAGGGCAGGCAGAGAGGGGACATAGGAGACCTTCTGAGAGCTCTGGAGCCCTGGGGGAGGGCAGAGGGAGGTCCAGGCAAGAGTCAGGCCAGCCCTGCTCTCCCCATCCTCCAGCTAAATTACCAGGTCTGGCCCTAGTTGGGCTGCCGCCATATAAAGGCGCCCCCGCACTGGTGCGTTCCCAGTCGCTGGTGGACATCCCATGATGAGGCCTCTCCTGGTGCTGTTGCTCCTGGCTGCTCTGTGCACTGCCCTGGGTAAGACCACTGGCCACTCCCTGGGAGGGACCAGGAGAGGTAGGCACTGGGCTGGGATCACAGGGGCTGGCTCTGGCTGAGGAGCTTTGGGTGCCCGTCGGGGGCGTCAGCTTGAATCGGGGCCTGCAGGAAGAGGGGTGGCCTTCGTGGCACCTCCCTGTTCTGCCAGGTAGTGTGGAGACCTTTTTCTGGTGTCTTTCTGGCTCTTATGGGAGATGAAAAGTCCCGTGTGAGTCCTGAGGCCACAGAGCTTCTTGGCTGGGCACTGGGACCTGGGCTCCATACAGGGTGACAAACCATCCTCTATTTCCCAGGACAGTGGAGATTCCTGAAGTGTGGGACTCTCAGTACTAAAAAAAACAAAGTTCAGAGCAAGCCAAGATGAGTCGGTCACCCCCCTTCTAGAGCAGCTTTGCCCTGACCTCGATGACCTGGCTTTGGGCACGGGGTGGGGGTTGACAGAGTCTGTGATTATCAGCTGAATAATTATCATCTCCAGGATAATTAGGCTTCCCCTGAGAGTGGGGTGGCTGCAGGGGGAGGGGAGGGGCAGGAGGCCTTGGGGAGAAGTCCCAGCTTGAGAAGAGGCCCACAAGGGGGGGTCTGGACAGACAGATGGAGGGGCCATGGGCGAGGGCCCGAGGCTGCCCCAGGGCACCTGGCACAGGTCAAGTTGGCCTGAGGCATCACTATCAGAAGAGCTGCAAGGGGAACCGGTGCCCAGAGGTCCCAAGCTAGGGCATCCGTTCTGGTTCCTCCCTCCCCGGTGGGAGAAGACGGTTAGGGTTAGGCTGAGTCAGGACATGGGGACACCAGCCTGGGATGCCTGCGTCCTCCAGGGCTTAGCTTTTCTGGGAGGTTGATCCATATAGTGACAACTCTCAGACAGCACCTGCCAGGAGCTGGCCATTGCTCCGAGGACCTGACAAGTGGGATCTCGTCCCCTCTCTTTACAGCCCAAGGGCAGGGGACTGTCGGAACCCCCCTGGGGAAACTGAGGTACTGTAAGTCCTTGCTCAGAGTAGCCTAGGAGTGGCTCCCTGGCACCCACCCCAGGACCAGGGACTTAGTTGCAGGCAAGGGGTCAGGAATAGATAAGCTTATTTCTCATGAGGCCTTCCAGCCTGGGAATCATAGCCTCTGAGCCAGGAACGGGGGCTGTGAGGGTCTGAGCCAGATCGTTCGCTGCCTGGGGTTCAGCTCCAAGTGCCCTCTGCCCCATGCAGAGGACAAATGGCTTTGACATCGGCTCACCTGTGTGTGGAAGGTGCAACTACCCCATTGAGCAGGTACTGGCTCTGGGGTCAGAGCAGGTGTGCTTCACCAGGGCACCCGCACGGGACACCCCACAGGACACCCCCACAGGACACCCCACAGGATGCCCCATAGGACACCCCCATGGAACACCCCCATGGAACATCCCACAGGACATCCCAGAGGACACTCCCACAGGACACCCCACAGGACACCCCACAGAACACCTCCATGGAACACCCCACAGGACACCCCACAGGACACTCCCACAGGATACCCCACAGAACATCCCACAGGACACCTCACAGGACACTCCCATGGAACACCCTCACAGGACAGTCCCATGGGACACTCTTCACAGGACACCCCCACAGGACACCCCCATAGGGCACCTCCTACAAAGCACCCCTCCCAGGGCCTCCACCCCTGAGCCCTGGCACAAAGATGCCTTTCCAGGCAGCACAACCTCCACACCAGGATAGTGTTTCTGACTTCTCCACCCACTGGCATGCCTGTCACAGCTCCTGGGTCCTCATGCCCCCTACAGGGTGTCTTTGCCTCTGTCATGCTGCACCTTCTGCCCCATTGTGTGTTCCCCAGACTACAAACAGGAATCCATCAGACTAGACCCAGCTCCAGGGCCTCCCACTCCAGGAAGCCTTCCCAGGTCACTCCTGCCCTCTACCAAAACCAAGCTCCCTCTTGGCTGAATGTCTCCACAGAGCGTCCATTGCACCTTCCCTCTGTCTGCTCCAGGTCTCAGCCACGCCCAAGGAGCCTGTGGGCTCTCCAGAGTAGCAGCCCTGCCCCTGTCCTCCCTGTCATTGGAAGGTGGGGATGACCGCACAGCACACAAGGGACAGCTAGAACTAGAGCCCCCACCACCCCCCGCCTGCAGTCTGGACCAGGGCTCCCCACCTCCCCACCTGCAGCCTGGAAGAGCACCAGGCCCCCCCATCTCTCCCCACCTGCAGCCTGGACCAGGGCCTCTCATCCCACCACCTGCAGCCTGGACCAGGGCCCCCCACCTTCCCTCACCTGCAGCCTAGACCAGGGACCTTTGCTGCGCTCAGCCTGTGGGGGTCACCAGTAGACTTTAGGCAGATAGGGAGGGGAGCCCATTGCTTATTCCTTCCCTCTAACTAAACAGCCCTTAAGCACCCACTGTGTGCAAAGTCCTCAGAGCCACACCTGCCCTGTGTAAAGCAGCCCAGTTGCTTCTGGCTTCTAGGCAGCCTCCCAGCCCTAGAGCCTCCTATAATCCTTCTCCTAGAAACAGAGGGTGAGCCAGTAGCCAGATATCTTGTGTGTTGTATGATTTCAGCCTCTCACAAGCCCAACAGCCTGGGCTGTTATTATTCCAGTCTTACGGGTGAGGACATTATGGTTCAGACAGGGGACAGGGACAGTGAGAAGTGGAACCCACATCACTTCTGAAGTCACCTCTCCTATATCACGCTGCCCCATCCCTTACCCTGTCCGCCAATTACCCCTTCATCCCTCCACCCTTCCCTTCACCCACACCCACCCATCCAACTTTCTACCTGTCCCTTCATCCACTCGCTCATCCTCCCATCCCCGATCCATCTACCACCCATCCCCTATCCATCAACCCCCCATCCCCAATCCACCCTCCCATCCATACATCCTCCCATCCCCCATCCATCCACCACCCAGTCCCCATCCATCAACCCTCCCATCCCCAATCCACCCTCCCATCCATACATCCTCCCATCCCCCCATCCATCAACCCACACATCATCTCCTCCATCCCCCCTCCACCCCCCTCCACCGGTCCACACATCCATATTTCCTGATCTCCTGGTCTTTCCCTGGTTTAGCTGATGTGGCTCCACTACATCCTCTAGAGTCCCTGTTCCCTCCCAAGAGGCAGCTGCAGGGAAAAGGGGGGCCAGTAAGTGCATGAGTTTGTTGATGCTAGGGACGCCTTGGGCAGAGAAAGGGGGTTGACGGTGAGACTAGCGTGGGGACAGTCTGCTCCGCTCCACACCTACCCCTCCCTCATGCCGAGAGCCTGACACACACAGGCAGGGCAAAAGGGCACAGAGTGGGGAGCCACTACCACGAAGTCCTTAGACCCTCAGCCCTATCCCAGAGGACCCCGAGCTCCGGTAGAGGGAGGGAGGAAGAGGAGGTGCAGAGAGGGCGAACTTGGGTGGGCCCCAAGCAGGCAGCCTGGCACTTAGCTCCCCACTCCCAGCCCAGAGTGACCAGCCCCTGCTTCCTTCCCCCAGCCCAGGCCCTGCACTGCCACGTGTGCTGCGGCCATGAGCACTGCGAATCTTTGGTGGAGTGCGCCCAGACCGACAAGTACTGTGTGATCACGCGGGCGAGTGAGTACGGGGGCAGCCCGCCCCGCCCCGCCCAGCCCAGCACCGCCCCCTTCACACCCGCTTCAGTTCCTTAGCCCCGTTGCCGCCAGGCCCGCCCACAGGCACCACGCCCTGGTCCAGAGCTGACACCACTGCCCTCGGCAGGATCCCACCACGGCCCATGCCCAGGCTGTCAGTGGCAGACTAACTCATCTGCTTTAGTAGCCATGCATTTATCCGAGTGTGTTACAGAAAGCCCCGCAGCTCCCCAATAATATTGTCAGAACAAGGCCAAAAAGGGGCTTTATAGTTTAACTGTAGACTAGAGGGGGTCCATTTAAAATATTAGGGAGGGAGAGGCGGTACTGAAGGCGCAGCTCCCCTTGGAGGCGTCCATCTGCACTGTCTCCTGCCATAATCTCTATCCTGGGGTGCTGCTCACTGAGCCTGGAACTCTGGCCCCTCCATGTGTGGCAGACCAGCCTCCCGCAAGGTGCCCTGCTTGGCGCCCTCCCTGCATGCGCCCCAGGACAGACCCTCTCTTTCCTCTGACCTCCCATGGACCCCTCTGCTGTCTGGTTCTGGCCTTAGCTGAGCTAGAGCCCAGCACTCAGGTATAGGGGGGACACAGGGGAGAGGGGTGGGAGTGGGGAGTTGGTGGCAGGGTCTTATAAGGCTGCAAGAGCTCGTGGAGGCCTGAGCAAGGTTGGGAGGTGACAGAGCTGCAGGCAAAGGCAGTAGGTCCCTTGCCAACGGTGACCCCTCCATGTCAAAGGCCCCTCCAGCTCCACTCAGAGCTACCCGTGTTACAGAGAGACGCAGTGCCCTGCCCAGGCCAGGGCTGTCTCCCACACTATGCACTGCACCCCAGCTGACCAGCCAGGAACAGCACACCCCCTGATGCCTCTAGGACCCTCCTACCTGATTGGACAGAAAAGGGCCCTGCCCAGAGACACCAGCTCTGTCTCTCTGGGGGGGGCTAGGGGACGCCCCCACACCCAGGGCAGGAATCATACAGGGAGAGGCCGCTCCTCCCTCCACCCCCAATTTCCCCTGGGCTCCTAGTGAGCACCTGCAGGCGCTGGGCCTGCCACCGCACAAGGCAGGAACAAGGACAGGATCCATGGAGGGACTTTCTAGGGGGAGGTGGCCATAAAACAACGAACCACAAAGCAAAGGGGCTCTGGAGAGACAGAGTCAGAAGGGACAGAGAGGGGCAGAAGGGCACTCTTCTCCCCAGGGGCCCCCAGCACATCCAGGACCCCCTGAACCCCCTTGCCTGAAGGAAGCCTCAGGTCTTACACTGGGACGGGGCCAGCTGCCCTGGGGGCTTCTCTGAGACTCTCCAGGCTATGCCCCTGCCTCTCCTCCAGCCTCCCCTCCCTGTGCATGCACCTGTCCGTCCATGGGTCTGCCAGGCAGCACCTCCTCATGCAGAGATCCGTGGGACCCTCCCCATCTTTCAGGAGCCTCAGAGGTGACAGCCGAGCCTGACCATGTGGAAACGTGGGTGCCAGAGCTGACACTTGGGGAGGGTGGTCATCAGAAGGGCAGCGTGGGCAGGAGGCATCCAGAAACAGCAACCGGGGGGCACAGGAGCCTCTGGGAGACTGAGGAAATCCAGGTGACGCCTGCACCCACCCAAGTGACCCCAGCAGGTGACTCCAGGCCCAAGACCTGCTGGAGTTACTAGAGGTGGGCAGAGCAGATATGCCTGGCCCACGCGGGGTCTGGGGGAAAGGGCCCTGGGTGGTCAGTCCTGACCCTGCCGAGCAATAGGCCGCATGTGGTTTCATCCGTCTTCTGACTCAACCCTCAATAGCCGCAGCTGAGTATCCCCCCATTTCTCAGGTGAGGAAATTGGGGCTCAGATCCCACCCTGCCCCAGCGAGGAACTGGCCAAGCTCCCATTGGAGCCCAGGGCCTTCTGTCTCCAAACCCTCTGGCTAGTGACTCACAGCCAAGCCTGTCCCATCTCCCCAGCAATTACTCAAAAATAGGGTCAGTGAACACTGTCTCTGTTCCATTTTACCCATGGAACAAAGCTCCTTATTTTATTTTTAAAAATTTATTATTTTTAGAAACAGGGCCTCAGGCTGGAGGGCAGTGGCTAAATTTTCTATTTGTTTTTGTAGAGACAGGATCTCTCTATGTTGCTCAGGATGGTCTCAAACTCCTGACCTCAAGCGATCCTCCTGCCTCTGCTCCCAAAGTGCTGGGATTACAGGCCTGATCCACCGCGCCTGGCCCTTTTTAAAAAGCCGAGTATAAGCATCACTAACCACCACGTTTAGTTAAAGAATCATCTCTGTGCTGCTCCAGGCTTGGGAGGAGGGCATGCCCACAGAGGTGGCACCTGAGGGGTGACTCAGTCTTTCCTCTTGGCCCCTCACGTGGATTACCGCTGGCTCTGGTGCTGTCCTTAGTCCAGGAGCCACTTGCATCCATCCAGACCTGGCGGTTCTGTCCCTCATCTGCCAAGGCCAGGACGTTTAGAACTTGACTGTAAACTCCACTGCTAACTGCACAGGGCTGGTAACTAACCAGCACCCACCACGCACCATGTCCTGGCACTGCCCTCACTCTCCTCAGAAATTCCTTCATTTAAACCCAAAACAATCGCAGAGGGGGCTTCTATTACAATGCACCTTGTCCAGACCAGGAAACTGAGGCACAGATTGATCAAGAACCTTGAGATAGAATCCTCCAACCCCACCCGTGGTTCCTGCGCCAGCTTTGAACAAGAGGTCAATTTGGCCGGGGTTACGGCTTCCAGAATGTCCTGAACAGTGTGGGTTAAGGGAAGCAACTCGCCTTTCCCCACAGCTGCTGGGTCCTAAGCAGCCTGCTGCATGGTCACCTCAGGAACGCTATTGTCCCCACTGTGTGGGTGCAGAAGCCCAGCAAGTCTGCCACAGAGGCAGGCTCCCTGGCAAGGCCCCAACGCTGTCTCCTTATGGGACACGAGACCATTTCATACGACTTTCCTGTGTCAGAGCAAGGCTGAGAGCCAGGGCCAGGCCACTCCACCTCTCCAGAGAGGGAGTGGGGAGGGAGGTGGGAAACTGGAGGAGGGAGGAGCCCCCAAATCCCACTGTCCCAGATGTCACAGAGGAGCCTGGTCTCTCTTAGGGAAACATCTCCCCAAGTTGTCACCTCAAGGCCCCACAGGCATTTGGAGCCCCCAAGCAGGCTCTGGCCGTGGTGTCCCCGGGTCCCTGAAGGTGGGGTGGGAGCACAGCTCGCAGTGCCCACAGACCCTCCTCTCTCTGCAGCCAGCCCGGGTGGCATCCTGGTCATGAAGTCCTGCTCTCCAACGTGCCCCAATAGCACCGTGTCCTCCGACGGCCGTGCCCTCTCTGTCTCCTGCTGCCAGGGCAGCCAGTGCAACCGCAGTGCAGCCACGAGCCTGGCGGGCAGCCTCGGAGCCCTGTGGGCCAGCGTTGTAGCCAGCCTGCTGTGGGCACTGCTCCGGGCGGCCTGCTGAGGGCCCAGCCCTGGGTCCCTCTGGGCCCTCTCAGCACGGGCCCCTCTGCAGCCTCAGCAGCTCCTGCACCCCGCCCTGCGGAGAAGGGTCCTGGTCCGCTGCCACTCCCCTCCTTCCTTTGCCCAGGCCGCACCCACCCCTCCCAGACTTGGAGGGGCCACAGCTCTGGTGAGGGAAGCTCTGCCCCTGCCTCAGGGAACCACCCGACGGGATACCCCAGAGAGGAGCACCTGCCCCAAGTCCCCACCTCCAGGACACCTGCGGCCCTCTGCTGGGGTTCTGGAGACCCCTGGCCATCTGCCACTGGAAAGAGCCCCCCAGCTCTCCCCACCATCTCTACCCACATTTCAGGGGCTGGAAGTCCCTCCTGCTCAGGCCCCTTGGCCTCCTCCTGTGCCAGCGTGGCCCTTGCAGGAAGGACAGGCTCAGAGGATTGGTCTTTGGACCCCCGGGGCTATCCATCCCCTCCACCAGCCCCTTCTCAGCCCTCCCGCCTTCTGCTGCTCATCTCCTGGGCTCACTCGCCTCCCCTGCCCCCTCCCACCCTTCCAGTCCCCCTGGGCTACTGCACGCACCCATCACCCTGAGACACCCTGAGAAAGGACTTGCCTCCAGGCTCTCATGGGGGCCCAGTCTTCGGGCCAGAGTCCCCAGCCCAGAGACCTCTTCCAGGAGAACGAGGGCCTTTTAAATGATCCCCTCACTGCCCACTGAGGGATGGACCAGGCCACCCTGGGGCTCTGGGCCAAGCATTGGAATGGGGGGCATCCATTCTCACTGGGTGTCAGGTGGGGACCAACCTAACCCCCAGCAGTGCTGTCTGCCAGCCCTCTCCAGGCTGTTGTGAGAGAATAAAACTGCAAGCTCAGCTTGGTCCTTCTCCAAGACGTCGGGTCTGGGGACGTTTCTTGTCATTGGTCAGCCTCACCCTCGGGGAGGGGAAGGGCCCCACCAGAGGCAGTGGGGGCACTTTAGAGAGGGAGGGGAATCCCCGCTGCACAAGCTCAGGGTGGGAGAAATGCACTTGCCTGCTGCCTTGGAGTCCCGGTCTGCCAAGCCCCTTGGCCAGGGTGGCAGAAACACAATCCCAAGTAAGGATGTCACCTGGGGTCCTCTGGGGAGCCCTTCTGAGCCTCACTGTCCCCTGTCAACGCTGCCCCCTGGATGCCCACATCCTGTGTGCTCGGTCCTGGGCCCTGCAGGGTGCCCTCATACCCCACACCCCAGTCCTGTGTCCTTGCTTCGGCCACTCAGGAATCTCAAGAGCATGTCTCCTCCCAGGTCTGCTCCTGGGTGGCAGAGTGAGGGACCCCCACCCCCCAGGGCTTGACTGCCCTGGCAGACACAAGGCCCTTGCTCAGAACCCACCCAGGGTTCCCTGCTGTGGGACCCAGAGTCCTCACCCTCCTGTCCTGCCCTCTTGGGCTCGGAAGCCGGGCAGAGATGTCCTCTCCCTCCACCCTTAATTCCTCACATCCCTTCCCTAGGTGACCAGGACAAACTCCCTGGCCAGGTGAGTGGCAGCAGGCCTCCGGCCTGCAAAGGCTGCTCCCACAGCCGGGGGCGGGTCCGGGGATGAGGGGTTGGGAGAAGGGGGCCCCCCCCACAGGCCAGGGGCTCCCGCATCCCACAGCCCAGAGGGTTTCCACAACCTGGGGCAGGAGTTCCACAACCCTGGGGGGTTCCCACAGCCTGGAGGGTTCCCACAGCCCAGGGACACCCACAGCCTGGGTGCCTGAGCCTGGGAGGCCCCCAGACAGGTGCTTGCTGCCTCTGAGAATCCATGCAGGTGTGTAGGCCAGATGTCCAGCCTCCCGCAGCCTCTGCAGCCTCCACCCGCCCAGTGGCCAGGCCTCCTGGCAGGGAGCTTCCCCCAGACTTTCCCCACCTGCTGGCCTGAGAATGCTGGCAGCCTCCCGCACCCTCCCCATGGCTGGGCTTTCCCAGCAGCTACCTCTTCAGCCTCCCAGGGCTGCCCGCCCTTGGTGTCCAGACTCGAGTTCCCCACCCTTTGTGCTCTGCCCGAGCGCGTGCTGAGGCCGCAGGAGATGCTCCCGGCGCCCAGGACTCAGAGGGCTCAGGCCAGGGGGAGAGGGCTCCTTCTGTCTCATGGAGGCTTCTCCCCATTACTGCGCCTTGAGTGTCTGGAGGATAAGAAAGGACAAGGTGGGCTGAGGGGAGCTGGGCGAGCCTTGAAGCCAGGCTGTCAGGATGCCTTCAGGGCCCTCCAAGCCTCTGGCACGACCTCTCCACGTGGCCCAGCTGTTGGGCTGCAGGGACGCACGGGGTGGTGGGTATGGGGCCCTGTGGGGGCAGCCAGCCCAGGAGCAAAGCTGGGTTTTCCTTTCCTAAGGAGGTGGGAGGAGGTCTCTGATTGTCTTGTCTGATGGGACTTCTTGGTCCTCCTGACTCTGGAAGGGCCCCACACTTTAGGGCAGCCCCCACCCAGCAAGTCACAGTCACATGGATGTGGCCAACTTCTGCAAGAGCACCAGGGCCAGGCTGCGGAAGTCGGGGCGGGGCCAGGGGACTGTTTCCACACAAAGGTAATCGACTCCCTCCCTCCCGAGGCACAAAGAGCTCTGTGGACCTGCCTGGCCCCACAGCTCCTGGGGCGCAGCTTGGTCTTCGGGAAGCCTGAGTTCTCCCCCTGCCCCCACGTCTTCCCCACAGTCACAAAGCAGCACCACTCAGAGACAGCCTCCTGCATACCAGGCACCCACGGCTTCTGGACACCACAGCAACAGGCACAGTCCCTGCCCTTGTGGCAGGAGAGGCTGGGGACAGTAAGCAAAGTGACAAACCCTGGTGGGCCTCAATGCCTGGCAAGGTCCATGTGGGAAGAAAAGGCCTGGGGGGCTGCTGAGATGAGGACAGCATGTGCAAAGGCCCAGGGGCAGGGAAAGGCTCAGGGACTGTGAGGAGACCCCGAGGTGGGACAGAGTGGGAGCCGGGCCACACGAGAGTGTGAAGTGCACGGCCAGCCCGGGCAGGGCCCCAAGCAAGGCAGGGAGGCTGGGCAGATGCTAAGAGCGTGGGGAGCTCCGAGGGAGGTTGTGGGGGGTGTTCTGTCTGATCCAAGTCCAGAGTGTGCTCCTCCCCAGGAAAGCAGCGTGGACCATGGCAGCACTG
This sequence comes from Avahi laniger, assembly GCA_963575035.1. Lineage (NCBI taxonomy): Eukaryota > Metazoa > Chordata > Mammalia > Primates > Indriidae > Avahi > Avahi laniger. Next base: position 27,762 of record CAUYSK010112033.1, read on the forward strand.
GTGTGGGGGCAGAGGAAGAGAGGTGAAGGGGGCCCCAGGACTGTGGAGGCGTGGACTCAGGAGAGGGGCAGGGTGCAAGTAGGTTGGGACATGTTACCTTTGAAATGCCCCAGGGAGGTCTGGGTGGGGCAGAGGGAGGGACTGGGCTCAGAAGAGACGGGACCAGACAAAATGACACGTGAAGCGGAAGCTAGGGCTGGCTCTGTGGCTAGACCCAGCTGTGACAGCCAGGAGTTCTGGAATGAAGATGGGGTTTTCTCAGGTCTCCTCAAGCCAACCCGGCTCTGTGTGACCTGGGTTCATGGTCAAGGCTGCCCCTCTGTCCCTGGCACAGTTTGGGGGGATCCTGGCAGCCACATCCCCTCCACTGAGCACCTCTGCTCCCCCAGGACCCGCCTACCCTGCCCTCTTACATAACCTCCTGGGTTGTGATGATACACCTCTTGATCCCTTAAGCTCTTAAGACTGTGGTTATGAGCCAGGCTTGGGACCCTCCTCCCTCTCTTGGAGGCTTGTCCCCACACCTAGAGAGGACTGAAACAACATGCAGACCTCCTGGATGAACCAAGTGCCAAACTGGGATCCCGGGGGCCACGAGTCTGAGTGGAGAGTGACCAGGCAGCTGTTCCAGCCTCAAAGCTCAGCAGCCACCTGAGCCCGGGGCTGGATGGGGTGTGTGCTGGGGGACAGAGACAGGCCTCCTCAGCCCCCGGGCCATGCAAGGGCAGCTCACACTGCCCTGTGAGAGGTTCTGGTGTCAATGACAGGCGGAGGACCAGGACACACAGTGTGTGCATGTCAGATATTTCTTTTCTTCTTAAGGGCTAGGATCAATGATATCCTCCCAAAGGCTCCTCCCACCCCCCAAGTTATCATTTAATCTTTAAAAAGCATGCGTCTGCAGGCTGGGTGTTGCCAGCCCAGAGCTGCCACTGACCGCCTGTAGACCCGAGGGTCTCAGAGCCTCCTATGGCTGGACTCTATGAGCTTTGTTAATTACTGTCTTCTCTTGTCAGGGGCAGGTGTGTGTGAATAGGAAAAGGAAGAGCGGGGAGGGGAGAGAGAGAGAGGGAGAGAGACATTATTGTAACTATCTCCTAGAGGACACATAGGTAGGCTGAGGGCAGTGCCCACTGATGGGGACATCCTACTGGAGACAGGACCTGGAGGGACAAAGCCACCGCAGACCACCAACTAGCCCTTGCCTGGGAAGTGCTAAAGGCCACCACCTCCACAGTCTTTCTGGGACCTCCCCGGGAGCTGGTCTGCACTGACTCACGAGAGAAAGCCTTTGGTGGGGCAGGAACTCCCCAAGGTCAAGGAGAGGACCACAGGGAGAGTAAGAAGGTGAAGGCCTGTCCTGAGGGCAGGGCAGCTGGTGGGAAGCAGCCCATCCACAAGGGGACAGTCTGGAAGGATGCAGTCAATGCCTTGGGGCTCTCCTCACTAGGGACTAGGGAAAAGCCACATTGTGCCAGCAGCACTCACTTCATCTGTGTCTCCCTCAGGTGGTCAAAAGGTCTGACCCATTGGTTCACCCTTCCTGGGTCACTTTACTTGTCTTCTCAGGCCCTGTCCATACCTGACATCTCAGAATGCATTTTGTTGTCTTTATGGAACGGTACTCTGAGAAAGTAAGCTCTGTGAGGGTGCAGATGTTCCTTGTTCATATCTGTATTTCTGCATATAACCCAACATGCTGCCTGGCAAATGACTGGTGCTCTTCAAATAATACTTACTGGATAGATGGAGGGACATATTGTAGATTGATGGATGGATAGATGGAGGGATGATGGGTGGATGGGTGCATGGGTGATGGATATGGATAGATGGATGGATGGGTGGATGGGTGCATGGGTGATGGATATGGATAGATGGATGGATGGGTGGATGGGTGGATGGGTGATGGATATGGCGGATGGATGGATGGATGGATAGATGGGTCAATGGGTGGATGAGTGGCTGGGTGGATGGGTCAAAGGGTAGGTGGTAAATGGATAGATGGGTGGGTGGATATTGGGAGCAAATGAAGGCAGGGGAATAAGGAAGGAAAGTGACCAGGGCTCTGTGTTCACCACCCTTGATCCTACCCCATTGAGCTAAGAGTTGGCAGCCATGAGCTCCAGGCTACAGCAGGAGGTGGAGGGAGCTGTGGCATAGCAGAGGGGAGACCCCAGGAGTTGTGCATGAGCACTGACTCCTCTGTCCTTCCCTAGAACCCTGGTGGGAGCTTGTCCTAACATGCAGAGAATGAACCACCTCCAGGGTACCTGATTCTCACTCAGATTCTTTGAGTTCCGAAATTCTAAGGTTCTGTGTTCTGCAAGCCCATACTGCTAAGAGCCTGCAGTCCTGTGACTCTGAGATCCCCACGGTTCCTTGGCTCTGTGGCCACACCCCTCTGCAGCCCTCCCCCCACCTCATGTAGAACCTGAAGCCCTCAGTTCACACCCTGAGGGCTTCTCCCTCATCACCCAGACTTTGGCACTGGGTACACCTGGCCAGACCCCTGAATGCCAGTGCCTCGGAGGGACACAGCAAGTTGTCTGATAATTAGGGCCCACCCAAGGGCTCCTTGGAGAGGCGTCCTTATGCTGGTCCCAGGTGCTGGTATGGTGCCAGCCTTCACCTGTGGGCACCCCAGCCAGGCCTGAGAACTGGTTTGTTTTTCCTGGAACTCAGGAACCCAGGGCCCCAGTCCAGCCCTTCCTGGGAACAGGCTGCACCCCAAGGCAGGGTAGTGTTGCTCAAGCTCTGCCCTATCCATGCAGCTGCTCCCTGGATTTGCATGCTGGCAGGACAGGAGGGGGAGGCCCAGCAAGCCTGCAGGCCCCACGTGGAGGGGCAGAGCCGTCCCTGAGCCCAGCCCTTGGCCCAGCCCGTGGAGCTAACTGCACCCAGCAGCCAGGCCCAACAGTGGGGGAGGTGCTGCTGGTGGCCAGGATCCCAAGGGATGATCTAGGATGTGGGCAGGGCCACGTCAGGCCCTGGGAAACCTACCCCCACTTCATGGGAAGCAAGTGACAGAGACTCATGTCTGAGGCTGTGGCTTCCTGTGTAAAGGTGACTCTTGTACCAGGAGGGAGGAGTGGGGAGGCTGGGTGTGGGGGATGTGCTCAGGCCCGGGACCAGGCCCAGCCGTGGTGATGAGAGGAAAGCCTGCCCCTCTCTGTGCCATCCAAGGCCCCACCTGTGCAGGTGTGTGACACAGAGGAGAGCAGAGCAGGCCCGAGATACTGCATCACTCAGCTCCCTGATTCATGGAGCATTCACCCAGCCCCTGCTGAGGAAAGAGGCAGAAAAGGGATGTGACACACCAGGCCACACGGGGCCTGGAGCCTGGGCCCTGACACCCTCCCTGGCCACCCACCCTTCAGGTCTCAGCCTAGATGGCCCCGCCCAGGTTGGTCCTCCCGAGGCCCCCAAGCCCCAGGTCCCTCGGCCTCCCTATGGTCACACTCCTAGGTATGTGCCACACAGCAACCAATTGTGTCTCCTCTGCCCGCATGGTTTGGGGGCCCTGGGCTGGGCCCTGACTCTCCCCTCTCTTGCTTTCGTTATACCCACGGTGCCTGGGATATGACAGGTCCTTATAAGATGTTGAATGAATGAATGAAGCACCTCAGGGCAGAGGGAAGCATTTTGGAGCCCCAGGGCTGTGGCTGGGACTGTGCACTTGCCATGTGGCCACCCGAGACTGAAGAAGCCCCTCCCCATGCCGCAGGGTTTGCCAGCACCTCCAGCCCAGGGGCCTGACTTGTCCACTCGGTGTCCACCCCAGGCCAGGGTAGGGCGCAGGGCTGCACTTTCAGAAGGCCCGGAGTATTATGCTGTGCCGCCCTGAGTCAGGCACTTCCCGCTCTGGGTTCCCACATCCTATGTGATGCCAGTGGCACAGTACAAGGGGAGAGGGCAGGGAGGTGGCAGGGGACATAGCAGGGAACCTCAGAGGCCCAGGCTTGCTCCTCTCTTGGGAGACTGCCAGAGACAGGCAGCTCTCATCCTCGAGGGCACCCCTGCATCCTCCCACAGGACTGGAAACCCAGCTGCGGCCTCGGCTTCCATGTCTGCAGTCCCCCAGGGACATGGCCACAGTGGAGCCTGAGGCGCCCCTCAGGGCCTTCTCCAGCCCAGGCATGGGGAGCCCACTGCCGCGGGGCCCTACACCTAGACCCCCCCTCCCAATTCACCTGGCATCATGGACCCTACAGCTCCACCAAACCCAGCAGGAATCCCAAACCTGTTTTTCCAGCAGCTTCCATGCCCGCTGGCCCCAGTGAGTCACCCCTCCTACCTGTTCTCCCCACCGAGTCACTACCCTGTCACCAAGCTCTGAGCTCTGCTTTCCAAGGCCTCTGACAAACCCTTGCCCAACCCACCCAGGCCTTGCACTGGGCCCCGTGTGCAGGGAAGCCCTGAAGCTGGGCTCCTGGTTTTCCTCTGGGTGGAGGTGTGGACCCCTGTGTCACCTGCCTTGTCCAGTAAGACTCCAGCTGCCCTGAACGAACTCCGTGAGCCTGGGACCAGCCAGCAGGACAAGTGGCCATACCCGGCACGGAATGCAGATGCGCGGCTGTCTCAGGGGGCTTCTCCCTGCTCCCCTCCTGGGTTTCCGAAGGCACTGCTTCGTGACCCCTGTGCCCTCAGGCAGGTCCTCCAGGTGCAGTGACTGCTTCAGGGAGAGTCACACGGAGCCTTCTCAGAAAGCACATGTGCTGTGGCTGTAACTTTACCCCACCTGGCAAGGGAGAGGTGAGGCCCAGCAGAAGAGCGGGCTTGCCCAGGCCATACCAGGAGGAGGGGCCGAGGGTCTTCAGCCCAGGTCTGACCAGCCCAGGGCCCACAGTGCTCCAGCCACCTTGGCCTAGACCAGCACCTCTCCCAGCAGCAGGCTGGCCCTGCCCATGCTTGGTGCATGTCCACAGGCCTCGGGCAGGGACGGCTGGTGGGCCAGGCCAGAGCTGATCTACATCTGTGCCCCCAACCCGCTCACCGTAGCCTGGCCCACCAGGGCAGGGGCAGAACGAGGTCTCTGTGGGTCCCACTCACCCCACCCAGCAAGAGGCTGCCAGGCTCAAGTAAGCAGGTAGACGGGGAAGCCAGCAGGGAGAGGGGTGCACCCTGCTGCAGGCGGGCGGGGTCTCAGAGACCCTCCATGAGTACAAAGAGGGTGAAGGTAGAATCTGCCTCCCACCTACTGGGCACCAGACCCCAAACCCTGCACTGGGGCTCTGGGCACCGGGGACCTGACCCTGAGGAGCTAACAGTCTTGGGAGGACCAGGCAGAGACAAGTAGGGCAGTAACCACAAAGTAGGATGGTGACACTGTCCCTCCAGGCGGCAGGGGTCGAGGGGAGGCGGGGAGCAGAGGGATCCTGGGCCCCTGGAGGGTGGCACAGGGCTGGTGGAGAGATGTAGGTTCCTCGGTTGCTCCCTGTACAATGAGGAGTTGAGTCCTGGCCTCCACACCCTGCCCCACCCTCCAGGCCCCCAGGTGCCTACAACGGTCCTAAGAGGGGTCCTCATGGTCCTCACCTGGCCCAACACTCTGCCCGGGGGTGGCCTCTCCATCCGCCTCCCACATCCCAGCAGCCCATGCCACCCCAAGTCCTCCCACCTCAGCAGGGACCTTTGCTTCTGTGGGGTTCCTTTTCCGGGGCTCTGCTGGGTGGACCCAGCAACCTAGCCCAGAGCTCAGGAAGGCAGGGCCAGGCCTCTTCCTGCTGCCTCCCAGCCCCTGGGCACCCAGTGCAGGCTGCCACCCTATGGAAGGGACTATCTGAGGGTGGGAATGCAAGGACAAAGACACAAAGTTAGAGACGGAGATGGAGAGTGGGTGGCAGGTCAGAGACAAAGTGACCCAGGAATGGATGGACAGCAAGAGAACAGAGACACCCAGAGACACAGAGTCCAGGGCAGTCAGAGATGGAGACAGCCACAGTGAGCTGCAGTGCCCGGAACCGGGAAGGACAGACACTGGGGGCCTCTGTCCTCGCCACCCGCTGGGCCCCAAGGCAGGGGGCAAACCTCTGCCTGGAGAGGAGGCCAGGCGAGAGCTGCGCTAGTGGGTGTGGGCCAGGCAGGGTGGGGCAGGTCTGGGAGGAATGACACTTGCTGGCTCTCTGCCCACCCCCGCCCCTCCCGCGTCCCAGCTATAAGGCCTCCGGAGAGGAGGAGCCCCCACTGCTCCCAGACGACACCAAAGATGAAGACCATCCTGCTGTTCCTTGCTGCCCTGGCTGTGGCCGTGGGGCCAGGTGAGGGGCTGGGCCAAGGGGACTGGGTGGGGTGGGCTGCTCTGGCCTGTGCGCCAGACCTTAGCATCAGCCAGGTTGGGCCCACCTGGCTGTCATCAACCACTAGAAGTTCTTGACCTTTAGGCTCAGAGAACCCTGACATTGTGGGGTGCTAGACTCTTAGAATTTAAACGAAAACAAGCTCACATCTTAACTTAATGGGATCAGATTTTCAGTATTTCAGAATCTGAGAATTTTAGAAGGAACCCATGGAGTCATAGATACCCCGAGAGGCAGTAGAGCCAGGAGTTATCTTGAGATGCCTCCCCCTGGGTTCATCCAGCCCCTGCCACCAGCCCCTCCTGGTCCCCAGCTCCCTCCCAGGACAGCCCAGGAGGTGACCCAGCCCTTGCCCCCACAGGCTCAGAGCAGCCAAGCTGACAGCCCCCAGAGCCTCAGCTCAGTCAAGCCCTCAGAACTGTCGCTGTCCACTCTGCCATGTCCTGAGAGCTGCTCTTAGCACAGTCCCAGATCTCCGTGAGCCCCTAGGGGAAGGGTCTGCAATGCACTGCAGCCCGTTTGCTTCCTCACCATTCCGCAGACAGGGCCCAGGGTGGGACACCTGCTCCAGGTGGCAGCACCTGAGCTGACATCCGAGGCTGTATTCAGGACATAAGCCCGGCAGGACCCCAGACTCAGAGGGGACGGGCCTAGGGCAGGGGTAGTGGGACTCTGTTCAGGAAGGGTCTTTGGGGGCAGTGGACCAGGCGCCACTGATCCACTGCCACCCTCACCACCAGCCCGGGCTCTCCGCTGCCACGTGTGCACCAGCACCACCAACTGCAAGGAGCCACGCACATGCTCGGCTGGCTCTCGCTTCTGCAGGACCATGACCACGGGTGAGCGGCATCCCCAGGGCGGTCAGCAGGGGTGATGTGGGGGACAGCTTGCTTGGTCACAGTGTTGCCAGTGGCCCAGAGGTGGAGGATGCCAGCCAGGGGCTGAATGAGGGGTTGCCGTAGGTGTGAGCTGGGTGGTGTGAGTTGGGGAGAGGTGGCTGCCAGGCCTGACCGCCCCCATCCCCCCACTCAGTGGAGCCTCTGTCGGGGAACCTGGTGAAGAAGGACTGCGTGGAGTGGTGCACACCCACCCACACCCAGCAAGGCCAGGTCAGCAGCGGCACGAGCAGCACCCAGTGCTGCCAGGGCGACCTGTGCAACGAGAAGCTGTATAATGCTGTGCCCGCCCGGGCCCCACTCGCCAGCACTGCCCTCGGCCTGGGGCTGGCCCTTGGCCTGCTTGCCCTCCTTTTGGCCCCCAACCTTTGACTCCCCCCCAGGGAAGGGCTCTCATCCCTTTCCCTCCCTTTCCTAGGGGTTCACAGCCCCTCCCTAGCTGTGATGGGGGTGCAGATGCCCTAGTCTCCCTGGAAGGCCTGGGGCCAGGCCCTGGAGCGCTAGTGACTTGGGATAGTCCCTCAGGGTGAGAGGAGGCAGCTCCCAGCAGCATGGAGGGCAGAGGACAGAAGTCATTCTGGTCCCCTCTGATTTTGTACTCATTCTGTTTGTTTACCGTTTCTTTTTCTACTCAAATCTCTGCACGGGAATAAATGATTTAAGACTGGTGTGGTGTGTCTATGCTATTCCGGGAGTGGGGGACACGGTGGGGGGATCAGGCCATTCAGGTCCCCCCGAGCCTCTGACACTTGACACCCAGGGCAGGTCGTGGCAGTGTGGCAGTGTGGGAATGATGCCTGAAATGCCACCATCAGCCCCCCTGGGCAGGGGGTGGACAGGATCCTGCCCAGGCACCTCCCTCAGAGCCCCGGAGGTGGAGGGCACTCCTGGAGTGAGGTCTGAGTGGAGTACACTACAAAGATGTGGGGCCCCCACAGCATTCAGGGGAGAAGGGATCCCCCACCCCACCTCAGGCCGCATTCCTGAGACATTGGTCCAAGAGCCTCCAAAGGGGCTGGCTCAAGACACCCCAGGCCCAAGCCCAGCCTCGGAGCTATGCAGGCACTGACTGCCCACAGCCATGGCCCAGGGAAATTCCAGCTGCCTGGGGTGACCATATCCCCGGGAGCCCAGAAGCCCCCGTGACCAGACCTCACCATGCAGAGCCGGATGGGGGTAGCGTGACTTGGAGCACGTGGGCTAGGTGAGGTTGCCCAGAGGCAGGGAGGGTTCCAGGCTCACTGCCTGGGTTCTGGCAACTTTCTGGGCATGAGCCTGTGAGGAGGCATGAGAGCAGGAAGCCAGCAGACATCCAGCAAGCAGCCCTTCCCACTGGGAAGGGCCAGAGCTCCTGGCAGGCCTGTCCCACTTCCCAGCAGCCACTCACCCTCAGGCCTTGCCGGGGAGCCTCCGCACAGGCTCTGACTTCCATTGGGGCTGGCACCCTTGCAGACTTGGCCTGGAAAACTCTGTGGTGGCAGCTGGTGAGGGGTCAGTGGTGCTTTCTGGCCCCAGGTCCAGGCACTCACCTCTTCACTCTCACGCACCACAAGACAGGCGTCGGCACTGTCCCCAGTTCCAGCGGAGAGCCTGGAGTGCTGGACAGCCTAAGAGGTGGAGGTGGAATGTGGTTGGGTGAGGCCATCGCCCATGACCACACGGCCATTTGCCTCTCCTGGGCCATGGAAGAGGGCTCTGGAGGGCTGCCCCACCCTCAACTGTGAGGCCCCTTCTCTACACCCAAGTCCCACCTCCCAGGGTGGCCTGAGTGGGCTGCTTCTTGTCCTAACTGGGCAGTTCAGTTGCCAACATGTGTCCTTGGCATTCCCCGGTGTAGCCAGCACCCTGTCAATGCCATCTGTGGTTGTAACTGGGGTCCCTGGCCACGCAGGGCTGCAGGTGTCCCCCTCGCTGTGCTCCGGCTCAGGAACTATTCCAGGTGGGGGCCAGTGCACCCCTGGTGGCCTCCGGAGAGCTGGGCGTCAGGGCACCTGCAAAGGGAGCGTCATCCTCCCTTGTGCTAGCCAGCGCTTGCCCACAGCCCCATCTGTGCCCTTTTCTGCCCCACGCTGGACGGGTGGCCAGAGGGGAAAGGCACCTGGACCTGGGAGTCTGGCGGAGAGCAGAGGGCTGAGTGTCCAGGCTGCAGACCCATCCCATCTCTACGTGTGGAAACCAAGGCTGGAGAGAGGAGTGACTGCTGCCTTCCCACAGCAGGCTGGCCACAGGAATCCAAGCCCAGAGGACAGGGACATCCACCTTGGGGGAGGGGAGGGTGCTCTGTGCCTAGTCCATCCTGGAGACAGTCTGGACATGGGAGACAGCTGCACATTCATGGGAGGACAGGCTTCCCGCTGGCCGCAGCAGGGCCTGTGATGTGGCAGGACTCCAGACCAAGCCCCAGAACAGTCCTAGCTCCCAGCCCATCACTGCCCTCTGACCCCAGCCTCTGAGGGCCCCCATCCCAGAATCCCAGCCACTTGTCTGCCTCTGTGATCCCACCGGGTAGCCCCTTCAACTGCCCTAGCCCCACCGTGACCGCAGCCCTACCCTAGCAACAGCCCCGGATCAGGGCCTGCAAGGACCAGGGGTGGTGACCCTCTCTGACTACCCCCAGCCCTGCGAGTGTGGACAGAGGCTGGCCCCTGAAGGAGGGTCTCCCTCTGCCAGAGCCCACACCCAGAACCTGCACATCACGGTGATGTCTGGGGCAGGTGACAGTGTAGGGTAGGGCTCCAGGGACAGCCACCTTGAGGTGCAGCTTGCACCCAGGGCTGGGGCTCTGACCTCTTCATGGGGTGCAGGACTGCCTCTCCAGCTCATCTGGCACACTGAGACAAAATTTTCCTTGTGTCTTAATAGAAATGCTAAAATCTGTCAAAGTACAATTTCCAGACAAAAGGCTGCTTTTCAGGGAGATTCTGCACAAAGCAACTGATGGTGCCTTCTGAGAAGGGACACCCAGACACCCACCCTTTTGAGGCCCCAGTGGGGCCTGCGTTCCCAGAAGAAGGAAGGAACCGAGGTCAGAGGGGCCCCTTCAAGCCCACCCTGGACTCCTGAGCCCTATAGAGAGTGTGGGGGTCACCACCCTGCCCAGGAGCAGCTAGGTGTGGCTTAGGACAGGCTCCTCTCTCCGGCCCTGCCATCCAAGCAGGACTGCGAGGGCGGGGCTGGAGGGGGGTGTGCCATGGTACCTGCTCCTGGAGGAATGTTCTCAAAGAATCAGTTTTGGATTTAGCAATCTTCTCTACTGGTTTTCTTTTTCTATTTTATTGATTTCTTTGGCTCTTATTTTTGTTATGTCCTTTATTTTCCTTACTTTGGCTTTGATTTGCTCTTTTTATTCTAGTTTCTGAGGGTGGAAGTTTAGGTTGATGTTTGGAGAACTTTCTTCTTTTTTAACAAGAGCATTAGGGTAAAACTTCCCTCTAGGGCCCCTGTGTCCATCAACTTTGATGGATGGTATTTTCATTCAGTTGGAAATATTTTCTGATTTCCTTTTTTGGTTTCTCCTTTGGCCCATAGGTTATGTAGAAATGTGTTGTTACTTGGTTTCTAAGTATCTGGGGATCTTAAAGATATATTTCTGCTACTGGTTTCTAATTTAATTCCATTGTAGTCCAAGAAAATAATCTGCATGATTCCAATTCTTGTAAATTCACTGATTTGTTTTGTTTCATGGCCTAGAATATGATGAATTTTGGTGAATGCTCTTGGTTAATAAAGGTGTGCTCTCCTTCTGAGGGGTGGCGTCCTATGCAATCAGTAGGTCACACTGGTTGGTAGTGTTGTCCAGGTCTTCATCTGTACAGATTTTTTGTCTACTTCAATCACTTATTGAGAGAAGAGTATTGAAATCTCCAGCTGTTATCAGGGATTTTCGTTTTCTCCTCTTCATTCTATCAGGCATTGTTTGTTGCTTCGTGTATTTTAAGGCTTAATTGTGAGGCGCATGAGCATTTGGGATTGCTGTGTCCTTGTCACGAACAGACCCATTTATCATTTGGTAATATCCCTCTTTACGTTCTTCATGCTAAACCTACTTTGATATTCATGTAGTCATTCCTGCTTTCTTTTCACTGATGTCAGCATGGTATATTTGTTTCCATCTTTTTACTTTAAACCTATTTGTGTTTTTCATATATCCGGTAAGTTTCTTGGCTCTTTCTTTTTTTATCCAATCAGGACAACCTCTGTTTTTTGAGGTGTTTAGACCACACAGTGTCATTATTGGTGTGTTTGGGTTTAACTCTATGACTTTGCTATTTGTTTTCTATTTGTCCCATCTGTTATTTTTTCCTTTTTCCTCCTTCTGCCTTCCTGTAACTGGTCAATTTTTTATAATTCTATTTTATCTCCTTTATTGATTTATTAGCTAGAGCTTACAGATTTTTCCTTCCTTTCTTTTTTTAGTGGTATTTAGTGTTTTTGTACACATCTTGAACTTATTAGTCTACCTTCAAGAAATATTATTACTGGCCAGGCGCGGTGGCTCACGCCTGTAATCCTAGCACTCTGGGAGGCCGAAGCGGGCGGATTGTTTGAACTCAGGAGTTTGAGACCAGCCTGAGCAAGAGTGAGACCCCGTCTCTACTAAAAAAAATAGAAAGAAATTATCCGGACAACTAAAAATATATAGAAAAAATTAGCCGGGCATGGTGGCACATGCCTGTAGTCCCAGCTGGGAGGGACTGTAGCACATGGTGGCACATGCCTGTAGCACATGGTGGCACATGCCTGTAGTCCCAGCTGGGAGGCTGAGGCAGTAGGATCGCTTGAGCCCAGGAGTCTGAGGTTGCTGTGAGCTAGGCTGACGCCACGGCACTCACTCTAGCCAGGGCAACAGAGTGAGACTCTGTCTCAAAAAAAAAA
>CAUYSK010112039.1:0-65750 GCA_963575035.1 Avahi laniger
TGAGACCCTGTCTCTACTAAACATAGAAAGAAATTAACTGACAACTAAAAAGATATACAAACAAGTAGCCTCTCAAGGTGGCACACATGCCTGTAGTCCCAGCTACTTGGGAGGCTGAGGCAATAGGATTGCTTGAGCCCAGGAGTCTGAGGTTGCTATGAGGTAGGCTGACACCACACCACCCACCCTACCCAGGGCAACAAAGTGATACTCTGTCTCAAAAAAAAAAAAAAAAAAAAAAAAGGCCACATAGCATTCCATTGTACTGAATAGACCATAATTTAAGCAAACTCCTATTGCTGTCTGGATTTTTAAAATTTTTTCAATATTAAGATCACGGACTGGCCGGGCGCGGTGGCTCACGCCTGTAATCTAGCACTCTGGGAGGCCAAGGCTGGTGGATCGCTCAAGGTCAGGAGTTCAACACCAGCCTGAGCAAGAGCGAGACCCTGTCTCTACTAAAAATAGAAAAAAATTATCTGGACAACTAAAAAAAAAAAAAAAAATATATATATATATATATACATAAAAATATATAAATTAGCCGGGTACTTGGGAGGCTGAGGCAGAAGGATCCCTTGAGCTCAGGAGTTTGAGGCTGCTGTGAGCTAGCCTGACACCACTGCACTCTAACCTGGGCAACAGAGCAAGACTGTCTCAAAAATAAAAAAAAAGATCACAGACTAATTTTGTTCAGTTCTTTTATTCCTGCTATGAATATGCTACAATTCATAAAATAGGCTTAAAATTTTTTAAAACAATGAGAATATAAAGTAGAATATATTATATGTTTTAAAATTTTTTTAAGCAACCAGAATATAAAACAGAAGGGCAGGGATCTTTTTCTCTATCATTCAATGGTCTGATCCCAGGGGAATACAGATATTCAAGAAGTATTTGTCAAATGAAAGACAAAAAATTTAATTTTCAGGTTACCACTTACCTCCATCTTTACCTTTCACAAAACTCTCCCATTCTCTAAACCACTGCATACTGATGCAATAAAAAGTGGCTGGAGAGTCCTCTTCTTGGAATGCTCTGTTGAGCTACAGGGAGGAAAAAAAATCAGTCACCTAATATTTGGAACTTGTTTGGTAGCAAAACAATACAATCATTCTACTTCAGCATCTGATAAGGGCAGTTTCTCATACACATAAAATGTGGTGTCACAGTAAGATGTACAATAATGCTAAGTTATCTTAGTACGAGGACACATGGTAGCATTTATTAATAAACAATCCTAGGTTATGTCTCAAAATTTAACAAGTATGCATAAAAGGGGCATAAAGATTGGGTAAGTGAAGGCAAAGTCTTCAAAACAATAAATACTTCATATATTTATTAAAAATCCAATGTATAAACTTTATTTAAACATGCTATATCCACTGTCTCGTATTACCTAAGATACTGGTAGAAAGTTTGATATTACCAATGTTGCAATTAATAATCTTATACATGTCATTTCACAAGCAATACACGCGCACACACACACATATATATAAATAAATAAAAGTAAGTTCTCAAAAGTGATAGGACAGTCTCTGAAGATGTTCCACTCTCTTCTCCAGCCCTAAGGAATGGGTAAGTAACTCAAACTAGATACAACTTTGCCAGAAATGAAAATCTCCAGGGTTGTGCCCTAATGGTTAGAAAACAGTCATTCCAATGTCAATTCTTGTTAGCCAGATACTCAGGGCTACTATGGTTCTCAACTTTCTGGAGGTTTGCTTTTCAATTTTCAATAAATTTCTTTTTTGCTTCAGTTAGCCAGTCTGGATTCTACCACTTGTAATTAAAGAAACCCAATTGATAGAAAAGCTGGCATAGAAAGAGAGGTGCAGGTAACAGAGCCTTAGGGAAATGGAGGGTATTTGGAATTTATCTAATTGTAATAGTGTTTCAGACTCCTAAAAATATTTCACGATGGGCAACTCAATGCCCATGACACATACTACCTATGGACACAGACAACCAAGTTCAAATGATGTCATTCCTCTAATCAAATCTAACCCAAATCCTGTGGCCATCCACAAATATCCCTATAACGGTCCAGAATTACCTTCACAATCTGGCCCCACAATCTGACTTCATCTTCTAATACTTTCTTCTTCATTTTTCACCAATGGTCACTGACCTCTTTTGTTATTCCCAGAACCAACCAAACATATTCCTGCCTCTCAAGGCTTTTGCACTGGCTATTCCTTCTTTTTGCAGGTATCTGAATGACTGTCTCCCTCACCTCCTTCAAGTCTTTGCTTAAATGTCTCTTTCTCAATGAGGCCTATCTTGACCATCCTGTTTCAAACTGCAACTTGCACTCCCCCCTTCGCCACTGTACTCCTGATCCCTCTTACTCTGTTCAATATTTTCCTTTTCCATAGCATTCATCATCTTTTAATATATTAATATAACTTATTTATTAAATGTAAGCTCTGTGAGGGCAAAGATCTTTCTGGGACACAAGGTATCTCCTGCACTAGAACAATGAAAGGAAATGAAAAATGTTGTGGCTGTCTCTGATGGTTAACAAAGAAATCAACGCATGTTTGTCTCAAGGCATGGAATTAAACTTAAGACTTTCTGTGATGTACAATTTGTCCCTAGGAGTACTGAGATTTCTGCAATGTAATGTCAGAGTGATTCTGCTAGATGCTGACTTATAATATCCATTAAATTCATACTATCAGGTTTGGACACTTTCGGGATGTACTTTATCTTTAGTATTAGGAAGTTTCTTCCTTATGTGTCTAGGTGGGGGCTTTTAAAAATTACACACGGTTACCCCATTAATTTAAAGAGGTGTTTTTTTCCTAATTCTGGGAAATTTCTCTAACCTGTTGCTCTAAACATAGATCTTTCCTTCTATTCAATTTGAAAATATATATTAGAAAAATACTAGATCCCATAGCTATCCCACACAACAAAGCCTTTCTTTCTTCTTTCCATCTGCTTATCGTTCTGTGCTTCATTCTAGGAGGAATCCTTCTGCTAGGTCTTTCAGCACATTAATTTGCCTTCTACCAGTATTTATTCTGTTATTCAATCAACTCATCTACTAAGGTTGTTTTGTTTGTGTTGTGTTGTTTTGGGGGACATAATACCCTTATGCAACTCCCTGAGGATCAGTCAAATTTCATGTGTCCATATCCACTGCTCTATCTAGGCAAATGCCTTTATGCTTGCTGCCTGGTACAATGTAGCAGGTAGAATGCCAAGGTCATCATCGGTATCTGCCACTTCCAAGCTTGAAGACCATGTAGTCATTTCCTGTGGCCATTAGTTTGCTTCTTCAATCTGATCCTATCTGCTTTTTCAGTTTTTCAGAAACTTCACTTAGTTTCCAATCCACCAAGGACACCTATTTTTGTACTCCAGTGTTGTTTTTTTTAATACTTAGGCACTTGCTTTGTTTAAGGAAAAGGTGGGTGGGGGGGCATGGTGGCTCACGCCTATAATCCCAGCTACCCAGCTACTCAGGAGGCTGAGATGGGAGGGTTGCTTGAGGCCAGGAACTTGAGACCAGCCTAGGCAACATAGCAAGACTCCATCTCCAAAAAAAAACAGGGGCGGGGGGGGGCGGTTGAATTAAACAAAAATCCTAGTGTTACGAAATAATCAGAGAATTGCATTTTTTAAAAAACACCTTTATTAAGGTATAAGCCACCCACTGTCAATGTGAAGTTCAGTGGTTTTTCAATAAATTTTAATTGTGCAACTGTCACCACAATCCAGTTAGAACATTTCAAACACCTCAAAGCACTCCCCTGTACCAGTTTGCAATTAGTTCCCCTGCTCTCGGCCATTGAAACCACTGAGTTTGCCTCCATAGTTTTTCCCTTTTTAGAAATTTCATATAAATGAATTAGACATTGAATAGTCTTTTTTATGTCTTTCTCTTGGTATAATGTTTCTAAGATTCATCTATGTTGTTGCATGCATCAGTAGTCCATGATCTTTATACTGCTGAGTAGTATTCCATTAAACTGCTATAACACATTTTATTTATCCATTAGTCAGCTGATGGACATTTCAATTGTTTATATTTGGGGCAATTATGACCACTACTGCTATAAATATTTGTTTACATGTTTTACGTGAACATAAGTTCTCATTTCTCTGGAGTGAATACCAAGACCCTTTTTTCAAGTAAGACCGCATTCACCAATAACGTCAATTCACAGAGCATGGAATTATCTTTCGGGGGGCCACCATTCAACCCACTGCAGGTGTCATTTAATATTTCCATACCCAGAGGTTAAAAATTAATAGACTAGAGCAATCTAATTCAGACAAGACTGCTAAGGATTCAGGCCTTTCAGGAATGAGGCTCTGGGTTACTTTACTAAGTAAACACAACTACAACCAGCTGAGGTGTTGGCTGAGAACAAAGGGAATGTGGAATGGGTAGCGATCAGCTGTAGACATATATTTCTTCCTTGCCCTTTGTACATATTTACATTTACCAAATGTTGAAACAATTACCAATTTATTTTTTTCCTTTCTTTCATTCCACTATTATTATACGGTATGTTGTTACTGGTTTAACACTACAGTTTATTCTTTAGATTACAGACTATAAAAAGGAGATTGTGATTGCACTGACTGAACTAACAGATAAATGACCATCATTTAGAAATGTGTAGAGTAATCAATAGGACTCTGGGTCTGTTAAATTTAAAAAAAAAGGGTAAATGCAAAACGTACTGGTGCATGAGCTAACTGTTACCATGTTAGGCAAAAGTATGATACCGTTGCTACTGTTGGTTGGATGTCTGAATGCAAATGGATGCTGAGTTGACAAAGAGGCAGACTATATTGTAGTGTCTATTTTAATGGCCATCATTTTTCATTCATTCTTCTACTCTCCTCTTTGAAGAGAAGCCTATATTTTCCAGGATCCCTTGCTGGTAGTACTTCAGATCAGATATGGCCGATAATACATGTAATACATGAAAGGTACAAAAGAAAAACCTCTTCTTTCCCTCTGGAGGCAGCTATGGGCAGGCTTAGGGCATCCACAGATGGCACAAACATGGTTTTGCCACCACTTCCAAGCATCTTCCCAAGAATCCAATCTCACTTAACATCATAAGCAACTAAGATCTTTTACAGTAGCGTCTTGTGTCTTTTAGGCATCCTCCAAATAACCCACCTGGGTCCTGACATCATTAGCAGCAGCTTCTCAGGTTTCTGTATTCTCCTGAGAATTGTCACAAGCAGGGAGCTCAGATTATTTCCAGAGACTTTATGCAATTTTTAATTTTTTTAACTTTGAAGCAATCTCAAACTTAGAAGAAAACTCCAAATACAATATGAAGATTTTTCTTTTCCTAGTCCAATTTCAAAACAAATTGCTGAACAGATGTTCCTTTCCTTCAAATATCTTGTTTCTTTATAAAATATCCCTCGATTCAGGTTTGTGATTTTCTTCATTTGAGATTCAGGTTACATATCTGTGTACCAAAGAAGTAACACCATGTTTTTCTCATTATATCCTACTTTGGCACACCAGTTCAACTTGTTTCATTTCTAATGATGTTCACTTTAATAACCTCATTTAGGTGGCACCAGGATTCTCTGCTGAAAGCTAGTCTGTTCCCTTTGTGGCTTTTTGTTTTGTTTTGTTTTTGGGTTTTTTTTTTAGAGACAGTGTCTCGCTCTGTCACCCAGGCTGGAGTGCAGTGGCATGATCATAGCTCACCGCAACTGCGAACTCCTGGGCTCAAGTGATCCTCCTGCCTTAGCCTCTCCAGTAGCTAGGACTACAGGTGCATGTCACCATGTCCAGCTAAGTTTTTTTTTTTTTTTTTTTTTTGCAGAGACAGGATCTTGCTATGTTGCCCAGGCTGGTCTTGAATTCCTGGCCTCAAGTGATCCTCACAATCCCAGCCTCCCAAAGTGCTGGGATTACAGGAATGAGCTATAATGTCTGGCCTTTCCCCTTGTAATTAATAAGCATTTTGTGGAGGAGTAAGTTGAAACCATGTAAATATCCTACTCCTCAACCTTTTCATTTATTCACTTACTTATTTATATCAACATGGGTATAACATCTCCTATTTTGTTTAATGAATTATATGTTACTGTAATTTATTTCGAAGTTCAAATTGTCCCAAATTTGGCCAGTAGAAGCCCTGTCAAGCTGGCTTCTGTGTACTTTTGACAGGTCCTCATCATTTTTCAAGAGCTTCTTTATTTTTTAGCACAATAAGATATTCCAGTTTCATCTTACCATTTCCCTGGCTTGGCCCTGGAATCAGCCATTTCTCCAAGGGAGGCTGCTTCCTTTTAGCACAAAAAGATGTTTAGAAACCAAGATCTGACAGCTAGGTATGATAAATCCTTCTGGAGTAATCACTGATCCCAGGTCCTTTCAGCGAAAGGTAAGAAACATCAAGTTCTATAAATACACACATACACACACACACTTTACACTTCCATATTTACTTAGTTATCACCAAGAGCTCACAAAGATACCGACAAATCCAATCTAGTAACACAAAGTGCATTTTAGTTTCCCCCTTTCCATACTTGAAACTTCCTGATAAGGAGGAACCCAGCACTCATTACATTTATTATTTAATCAATTCCCCATCTGGAATCAATCTCTCACTGCCACCACTGCCACTATGCCACACCCCTATAGCCACCAACCTCTGGCCAACATGGGCCTCCCTTCTCATCCTGCCTGGGCTCCAACACCTTTGACTTGGCTCATGCCATTAACTACACAGAAGTTCTCTTCACCCTGTCTTGGCTAAGAAACCACACTCTTGGCCACTGCCCCGCTCCTACCGCCAGTGTGGCAGCCTACCTCACTTTAAAACTTCCGAAAAGTCAGCAGTGGTCATCCTGACTTTCACTGTCCAGTCCTTTCATGGTTATATAAGTCTCTCATTCCCTGTATTCCAATTCTATTAAAAACACTTAGAATGGCTTCTGTTAATCAAACCCTAACAGATACAGTTATTAACCATTATTTAAGCATTGGCAGAATGAACTATTTTTAATATTCAACTAAAACTTGCTTCGTTACATTCAGGAAGAAAATGAGGCCCATGTAAAATATTAATAAATAAAATAAATCCATACCTGTATCTTTCCTGATGTAAAATTTCTTTACTCTATGCACGGGCATTTAAAAAACTCCTGAATCAATGGCAAGCAGGTGTGTGTGTGTCTGCACATGCATTGGGAAGACATAGTATAGAATGTATTGGACATCTTATTTTGGTCTGCTCAATATCTTCTCCCCTGCTTTTACTAAAAGAACCCAAATTTTCTCCTGCGATATTATCCCTCCCCCTAATACTATCTCAGTAAGATTGTCAATGAACATGCCTCTAAGGCTGCGGTCCCCAACCCCTGGACCACAGCCTGGTACCAGTCCATGGCCTGTTAGGAAATGGGCCACGCTTCACCCCCTGAGCTCTGCACCAGCCCCTCCACCCCCACCTATGACAACCCACCTCCCTACCCCCAGTCTGTGGAAAAATTGTCTTCCATGAAAGCGGTCCCTCGTGCCAAAAAGGTTGGGAACCGCTGCTCTAAGGTAACCTAAACTTTAGATTGTCTTAAATAGTTGGAGCTGTGTTACTGACAACAGCACTTTGAAAAGACTCTTGCTACCTAGATAGTTGAAACTGTACTAGTCCTTGTCCATAAAACCTGGTTGTTCCGCTTTTTAATTCCGTGACCAAACCTTCTGTTGTTTACAATCAAGGAACATCTCATAATATACTCATTTTGAGGAAAATGGGCAAATTCATAAGTACAAAGAGTTCCTCAAAAGACAAAACAATATTATATTTCACAAAGGGATAGAAGTAGTGCATGCAGTATGGGTATACTGTAGACAACTCAAGAAAATCTGTAATTTTCCATTTCAGTGAGGAAATTTCTTGCCAGTACCAATCCATAAAATAAAATTTATCGTCAATCCATAAAAACAAAAACCCACAGAGAGAACTTATCTCGCTGGAGTTGTAGTAAAGTACCTGAGGTCACTCACTGCTATGTACCCACAAAACTTGAAATCTACTACAACGCTTTCATCCAATCATTTCATTAACATCATACAGTTGTGCTAATTGTCAGGTCTTCATCCTTATCCTAAATCATTCACAATTTAAAAAGCATCACTTTCTTACCCGAATGAAAATTTCCAATTCAGTTTTTCTTCTTTTTTCAATTTTCTCTGCCTCAATTTGGCAAGTGTGACAAATGTACAGATGGTTGACAGCTGGTCCTCCTCCATACCTAAAGCATGGAGAATTTAAGAATTAAAATCATGATAATCTTAAAGAAAGCTGATCTTCTAGGAAATTTGTTTCTAACTTTTAAGTCATTGGCTAAATCCCCAGTTAAGAATAAATCCAGACAATAAAATCTCAAAGTATTGTAAAACCTTAAAAATCATACAAGGATTTGATTTTATGTTTATTAGTGTCAATGACTTTTAGTTTATTGCCTAACCTGCTTTATCTATATTTCAACCAGCCCTTAAAACTATTTCTGTTCCAAAATGTTAGAGGCCACAACAAAGTAAAATAAGTAGTTTTCAAAAATTAGTGTACAATGATCTGAAATCCAGATTTGCAGAGAAAAAAAAGAAAAGAAAAAATATTAGCAGACAATATATAAACCTTAGTTATACATACATAGTCATAGTCAGGTCTGAATCAGAGGAAAGCTTCCCCTGGCCTCTGAAGTAAGAAGCACTCAAGGTATAAATTATTTTTAATATTTAACTAAGAAAAACATAATAAGAATATTATGATACAAAATGTTTTAAAATTTAAGAGTAGGAATATTCAATTGTGTGAATATATACATATATAAAATTTTAGTGCTGGGGTATGCAAAATCTTTCCAACAAGGTAAAGTTAAATATCACAGCATACCTTTACAGACAGATAATCAGAACAAAAAAATTAGAATTAATCATCTAGACTACAGTTACACTAGCTACAAAGTCTTCCTACTCACACTTCAAATTGAATAAATGAAGGAAAAAGAAAGGATATTCTCCATAAGCAACATACAGCACAAGGAACATCTGTGAAATAATTCAATCTCCTTTTAACCAGTTTATTTTCACAATACTCTATTATTCGACTTAAAAAACAAACCTGCTATATAGGTTATCCCAAATGTTCTGAGGTAGCATCAAAACCAGGTCTTCAATGTAACTAGCTTTTCTTGGAGGAACACCTAAAAAAATTTAGACATGTCTGTCTCATTCTTTAATTCATTTATATTATTTTCAAAGATTAAACTTATTTTTAAACAATGACTAATGACTGGTCATTCACTATTCTCAAACCCCCTCTGCCAAAAAAGTAAATATAAAGCATTTTTGGTAATTATATTTCCTAAATATGAACACACACCTTGATATTCACACACAGAAATGTGTGTTAAGGTTTAGGTTTCCATATCCAATACAGGATATTCCTAACCCCTGTGGTTTTACTACAAACATAATTAACAAGAATACTGAGTCTTCAACAACAAAGTTTAATCAAAGTATCACACGAAGGTCCTATTTATTATAGAACAAACACTAACATAGCCAATCACAAAGGTATAAATTATATTTAACTATGAGGCATCTTTTTTGTTAAATCACAAATATATTTCCATACCTAGGAAAAGAGCCAGCTATTCATTTAAACAAAAGGCATAAGAACCATGAATATAGTTGGTAGCTGAAATCACTATCAAAGGAATGCCTTTCAGCTAAGACAAGTAATGTTAATAGAAAGAGTTCACTGTACTGTAATTAGCCATTTGTGTATCTGACTCTACTATTAAATTAGAGCTTTGAGAACAGAAATAGGGTCTTTGGTGTTCTTAGGCTCTAGAACAGGTACTTAGTAAATAAATGTTCAATAAAGAGACTAGAGATTGCCTGTAATTAGAAAGAAAAGGCCAATTTTTGAAACTCTATGTAATTAAATGCATTAAGTTGGACTGCAGATGGGGAAATACACAATAAGTATAAGACGAAAATTCTTGATTCTTTCCTAATGTGTAAATTATTTAACAGCAAACTCCTATCACCACTTTGCATTACAGAATTTCTTACCTCCATGAATACAAAGAAAGTCATTATTTGAAATAGGGCCAGGTTCAGCAAAAGTCTTAAATTTATTCAGCCACTGTCGAGAAATGTAAAACTGAAGGAGACTTGGTTCCATTATGTTCAACAAATTTGATATCCTTCGCCTCTCTTTCTGAGCCTCTTCACTGCTCTTCCTATTAAGGACAATGACTAATTAAATTCAATATACATTTTACTACATTAGACAAGTAGGTAACTTTTTCCTCTTATTAGACTTAGCACACATATTAATACTAATCCTATTAGGTCTTGGAAATTGCAAAAGAAAATGTACGTTGTATCATCCACAGAATATATTCTAACCTGCAGGGGTGATACTGTATCTTAACTACTAGTATATACCCACAAAACTACTGGTACACAGTAGAGGCATTCAAATGTTTGTTAACAAGATCAAGCTAAATATTTAATCTGTTTTTCTGTTTCAGTAGCTAAGCATTTTCTTTTTTTTTTGAGACAGAGTCTCACTGTGTTGCCCGGGCTAGAGAGCCGTGGGCGTCATCTTAGCTCACAGCAACCTCAAATTCCTGGGCTCAAGCAATCATCCTGCCTCAGCCTCCCGAGTAGCTGGGACTACAGGCATGCGCCACCATGCCCGGCTAGTTTTTCTATATATATATATATATTTTTAGTTGTCCAATGAATTTCTTTCTATTTTTAGTAGATACACAGTCTCGCTCTTGCTCAGGCTGGTTTCGAACTCCTGAGCTCAAACAATCCGCCGGCCTCGGCCTCCCAGAGAGCTAGGATTACAGGCATGAGCCACCAAGCCCGGCCAGCGCCTAATTTTTTAATTAAAACTAATCTTTCTAAAACAAAATACATCCCTTTGATCTTCAAGTAAATGATTTAATGTTTTCTGAACAACGAATCATTCTGCATACAGCCTTTTACTTTATTTTAGTCTAATGATACGAGAGGAAAACAATTTCTAATCTTTACTCGGCAATTTGAAAGTCTTAGAAGTCACTAATAACCCCAAAGTGAGAGATGTTCTTTCATATTTGTAAAAATTATTTATCCATGAAATAGTTATTTTCATTACCTATAGAAAAGAACATAAGCTTCTGCATTTTGTACAGTAGATTCTGAAACTTCAGTGACACTCTGATCATCAAATTCATACCAGAGATTATTTAAATTGTTTCGGCAATAGGCTATATAGTGTCCACCTGAATTTGAGGGAAAAGAAATCATTACAGTAATACAAAATTAAAACAATAATGAAGATAATCTTTTTGTATCCTTAGTGCCTAGCACAGCAACTTAGATACAGCAAGAACTATGCTTATTTTTTTTCAATAGGTATTCTTGATGCCATATAAGGAAATACAGCACAGAACATATAATCTTTAAAAACCCAGTATAAAAATGATCATGTTAAAGTCCTTATTATTTAACTTTATACAATATAATTTCCAATATTCCAAATATCATAGTAAAAATATTGAACTTCCTAAAATTGTCTGACATGTTTTTAATAACCACCAGCAAAATCTGTTTTTAAATACCTTTTTCTTTTGGTCAATCAGGTCTTATTTAAGGACTCAATTCAGATGTTTTATTTTTTTAAATATAAGAACAAATGTTAAATTTGTATACTTACTACTTGCAGTTCCATGATGGCAAATGACTGACAGAAGATCATACGTCACAATTTGAGTTGGACTATCCTTAGCAAGAAATGGCTGAAGATCCAGGCCTTCTAGCGGAAATGAAACATGGGTACTGATTTTCGTGGAAAACATCAGTTCATGTCTGAATCTCTTAAGGTGGATGCACAAAATCTAAAAGAGAATAAAATTCAAAACTCTAATTTGCCATTACAAAAGACTAAAAGTATTCTAAGTAGTAGAACTTAGTACACTAGATTTGTATTCTACAAGAAATTGAGGTGTTCGATCAAAATAAAATTATAAAGTTATTCAAAATTTTATTTAGTTTTATATGCCAGATAAAGGAGTCTATCAAATATACATAACGAATTTCAAGTGTCAAGGTTAAACATTACCCTGCAATCATAACCTGATTCCAAAGATGTAAAAATGTGGAAATGGTGAAACACAGCACATCCTAAGTTCACTGGTGTTTGTTTTCTAATTCTATACTTTGTACTTGCAAGATCCTACAGTCTGATTAAACTATATTCAACACAGCATACTGTTAGAGGCACTTCCAGTATTTAACCTACTATTTTAAAAATGAATAATTCTAATAAGCTATGCAAAGCAACTTCTCAACAGAACCACTCCATTCTTCAACCTGGCTAAGAATTTATTACAACATTATGTTTGTTAATATTTTGTTTGTTCCTATCACATAATATAAACAATTAAAATCAAAGCCCATACCTCAGGAAACTTTTGAACTTTACAAAACTTTACTCCATTCCTCAACCTAAGGCAGGAAAATAGAAAATCAATGAATCTACGAAAGATTTAGCATATATTTAAATATACAGTAAAACTCTTAGAAAATGCAGAGACAAATGCTATCGGACTAGAAATGTTCATCATTGAATTGTTACATATATGTAGTAAATATCTTAATAATCAAAACACTAGAGTCCCTTATTGTAAAAAATAATTTAAACCAAGATATCAGTAATAAAAATTTAGAGAGCTGTATAATTTTCTGATGGAAATTATTTTATGTTTGTTTTTGAAACAGGGTCTTGCTCTGTTCCCCAGGTTAGAGTGCAGTGACGTCATCACAGATCACTGCAACCTTAAACTCCTAGGCTCAAGCTATCCTCCTGCCTCAGCCTCCCGAGTACCTGGGACTACAAGCACGCACCACCATGCACAGCTAATTTTTCTATTTTTTGTAAAGATGGGGTCTCACTATGTTGCTCAGGCTTCAAGTGATCCTCTCACCTTGGCCTCCCAAAGTGCTAGGATTACAGGTGTAAGCCACCATGCCAGGCCTATTTTACGTTTTAACAAGTGTGCTACTGTCTATGGTCTGGCCATGCCTTTATAACATCCAAGTAAAACTAGATAAAGCAAAATCTCAATTTTATAAAATATGTAGTTCAGGTCAATGTATTAAAACCTTTAGAGGGGGAGATGGAGAGGAAAAGGAAGGGGGAGTGCAGAGAGCAAACGAGAGAGAGAAACACATGTTCTACTGACCCTCCTGTAACGGTGATCATTGGGGGCCAGGAGAACTAAACTCTTTGGCTTCCTCTTAACCTGAGCCTGAGGGTCACAATAGTTCCCAGATTATGGATACAAGCACAGCAACCCCCCCAGTATCTGGGTCCTCTGTGTCCATGGATCCCACCTGGGGCCCAGAGCAGAGAGGAGTCTTTAGGGCATTTCCTGGTCACTCCCACAA
Organism: Avahi laniger; assembly: GCA_963575035.1. Lineage (NCBI taxonomy): Eukaryota > Metazoa > Chordata > Mammalia > Primates > Indriidae > Avahi > Avahi laniger. The sequence continues at coordinate 13,466 of CAUYSK010112039.1, forward strand.
GCATAGCAGCTAGGGGAGGCAAGAACCTGATCTTGGAAAGTCTCAAGCTGGGAACAACGCCATTACCTCCAAAATGTACCCCTACACCCCGCCTCCTCCACTCCCACCTCTACTCCCACATACAGGCAGTGGCCACTTGAACACTGCCCTGATCTTGGAAGAGCTATACGTGTTGTAGCAGCAGCAGATCCATCAGCTGCAAATCTACAGACAAGTGCTACTTACTGCTCAGCTCTTCAGGCCAGACGGTGGGTGTCCCTGCCAGTCCCTCAGAGCTACCTGGGACAGGGACTGCCTCTTCCACCAAGTCCCTACTACTCCTCTTCAGCCCCACCAAGCCTGTCCAAACTGGCAAGACACTGGCATCTTCTTCCTTCTCAGGGGCAGAAACGCCCAAGCAGGCTTTCTTCCACCTTTACCACACACAGGGGTCACAGCATCCTTTCTCTGCTGGAGGGGTTGAGTGAAGCCACAAACCCACCCTGCCCCCTTCCCCAGCCCTGCCAGGCAGCACAGATCACCTGATTGCCTCGCCTCATCTGGCATTCCCAAGCACCACCAGACTACTGGCAGCACAGTGTCTTGGGACAGCCCGAGGCCTTGAGGCTGTCTCCCCAGGGCTCCTGAAACCAAAAATCGGAAATGGTAAGCCGGGCTATGGTGAAGCGATGGGTCCCTTGGAGAAGCCTGGTGGAAGGCACAAATGCCACTTCTGTGCCAAAGTATTTGGCAGTGACAGTGCCCTGCGGATCCACTTTCATTCCCACGCAGATGAGAGGCCCTATAAGTGCAATGTCTGTGGCAACTGCTTTACCGCCCATGGCAACCTCAAAGTACATTTCCACCAGCATTGTGAGAAGTACCCACACATGGAGATGAACCCATACCCAGTGCCAGAGCACCTAAACTATGAAATCACCAGCAGTGGCCTGCCCTGCTGGTGTGTCTGTGCCACCAAAGCAGGCCAAGGAAGAGGCAGCCACACCAGGTAGAAGTGTCTAGGGCAGCCTCTGGTGGCCTCCACCACAGCACTCAGTGCCACAGAGAGCCTTCCACTGCTCTCCACTGGCGCAGGCGCAGCTGCAGCTCCAGGGCTCCCCGCTTTCAGTAAGTTTGTGCTCATGAAGGCAGTGGAAGAGCAAAGCTAATGAAAATACCCCACCAGGGAGCGAGGGTGGCAGAAAGTAGCACAGCAGCTAAGTAAGCTGGAGTCTTCATTACCAAGCTGGGCAGTGTTTACCGATCACTTTAAGTCCACTGGCAGCTTCTCCTTTTCCTATACACTAGAGCCCACAGAGGCCTCAGCCTCTGAGACATCAAAGTTGCAGCAACTGCAGAAAAGACGGACTGACAAGGAGTGATGGCAGTAGCCTCTACTGCCTCCGGAGCCTCCACCACCTCTGCCCCTGCACCTTCATCGTCAGCCTCTTCTGGACCTAACCAGTGTGTCATCTGCCTCTGTGTGCTCAGCTGTCCTTGGGCCCTACGCCTCTGTTATGGCCGACGTGGAGGTGAGTGCCTCTTCAAATGCAAAGTGTGTGGCAGAGCTTTCTCCACTCAGGGCGATCTGAGTGTACATTTCGTGGGCCATAAGGCCAGTCCAGCGCCCTAAGCCCAGAACTCCTGCTCCACCTGCCAAAAGTCCACCAACACTGTCTCTGCAGCAGCATGTTCGGAGGCACCCAGGGGATCAGATCCCCAGTGGTGGTACCACATTCCCTGAAGGGGAAGGAGCTGCCCAGGAGAACGGCTCTGAGCAATCTAGTCTCTGGGGCAGGGAGCTTCCCCCATCGACAGTCTCAGCAGCCATGACCAGAAGAGGAGTTGTCTGAGGAGGAAGTAGAAGATGAGGAAGATGTGACTGGTGAAGATTTCCTGACAGGGCGAGAGGTTCAAAGAGTGTAAGTGAGAAGGCAGTGTCAGTGTGGGGCGATTTGCAAGAGGCATCTGGGGCAGAGGAGGAAGTGGGGACAGTGACACTAACAGCCACAGGTGGGACAGAGACAGACTTTCTCATTAGGAGAAGGCAACTCAACAGACTTCTCTGCCACCGTCACCACCTGACAACCTGGATCAGCCTCAGCCAATGGAGCGCGGAAGCAGTGATGTTTCCGGAGCAAGCAAGAGGCGGGCAAACCGGAGAAGGGCTCAAGCCCAGCGTCAGCACTCGCCCCAGAAGGGGAGGGCACTAGCACCACCTCAGTGGAGGAGATGAGCTTGCGTGAGGCAATGGGAAAGGAGCCAAGAAAGCAGCAGCAGAAAGGCCCACAAAGTGTGTGGCCACATCTTTCCCTGCCAGGCAGCTCAGGAGGAACAGCAGGAGACCCATCCCAAAGAGGGGCCACCGTTCACTTGCGTCTCCTACAAGGAGGGCTTTCTCAAACGGGATACCCTCAAGAAACATATGCTGCTGGCTCACCACCAGGTATAGCCCTTTGCCCCCATGGCCCTCAGAATATTGCTGGTCTTCCCTTGGTCCCTGGATGTTTACCTTCCATCACTTCCCAGGGCTCTCCTCCTTTCCCCCAGAAAGATAACTTCATGATTCCATGAGCCTGGTTTTCTGTATCTGCTGCCCTTTGACCCAGGGAGCAGAAACTGAGAGCTCCACAGGAGGACCTCCAAGATTTATGAGCCTTTCTTTTGAGTTTTCCTGAGTTCTTACATGGTATGTCCCAAGTGGCCTTCTCTAGTCCCTGAGCTTGGAAATTATTGTGCTTACAAGGGGATGGCCCCCTAAGGAAATTTTCTCTCCTCTTCATTCTTTATACCTGAGGAAAATAGATTCTTTACAGTTTTCACACTCTTAAGGGAAACCCTCGCCAGCTTCCCTGGTGACTCTCTTTGACCCTTTGACCCTTTCCCTTTGGCAGGTGCAACTGAGACCCACATTTGGAATTGCAGCCCAGCCCAAAGGGGCCAGCAGCTGTCTCTGGAGGGCACAGTGCAGGTCGACCTGCAAGACTTCTTGTCCCAAGACCCTGCTCAGCTGGTAGGGATGGGTCTCCTATCTTTCCGGAACTAGTACACAGCTTTCCTGTCAAGTGGCCTGCACACCAAGCCCTGGAGTTACAGCTCCACCTCCACTACCACTTTAGGCCTCGCTCCACCAGTGTTGTTTGGCCCAGGAACTATGGCTGGGAAGGCATCCCCAACAACAGGATCCAGAGAAGCCAAGGAGAAGACAGTTCCCCTCCTCCTAGTTCAGCCTCCTGTATCCATGGTAGTGCCTGAGAAGCCCACATTGACAATAAGTAGCAAACTGTATATTCCTTTTCTCTCTCCCTGCTCCACAAGATGCTAGCAATGAAGATGCTCCAGTAATTGGTGGCTCAGTCCTAGGAGGCAGGGAGAAATGATGGGCACAGGACAATTTTCCCAGTAAATCCCTTGACAGTCACGTTAAGGCACAGGTGTTACTGGTCAACAGGCGACACCAACTCCAGCTTCTCATTCATCATGGCCTCTCAAAGCTGGGAAACAAACTGATTTGTTGCCAAGAGGTTTCACATGTGATATTTTAGAAACTGTGAAATTAGTTCCCATCTTTAATGAGCACTGTTGGTGAGAGTGGTTGATGAAGTAATGAAGGAGAGTTGAGGAATGCTGCTAAAGCATAGGGCTTGCTGGGAACCTGAGTGATTAAGGGACACGATGGAAGGGAAAAGCCTCAAATTCTTGTCAATGTGAACGTTCTCAAACATACTCTAGTGCGCAGCAGTGCTCCAGGGATCATGGAGGATTTCCTAGCACCAGTGAGCTTCTAGTTTGAAATAATTCTCCTCTGTTATTCCCTGTCTCTTATATTTCCTCAACTTCCTTTCTCAAGACCTCTCTCCTCCCTATTTTGCCTATCCGTTGGCCAAGGCTAGTGTTTTTGCCACTGTCTTAAGACTCCCAGACTTTGGGAGACAAACTCCAGGTGGTGTCCTTGCTGCCTCTCTGCCTCTCTGTCTTGTAATGAGCTGTAGTATTTACTCTCAACATAGGATCATCTGAAACAGGAGTTCTGAGGAGGAAAGAATGAGGGTTTGCTGTTGACTGACTTGAATGATGGCTTCTCCTCCAAAGTTGTAGGCTCCAGAGCTTCCTACCACAGTAAAATGTCAAGAGCAGACAGCAAAGATATTAGCATCTTTCCCTCCATCATTAAAGGTGTTTTGACAAACAAACAACAACAACAAAAAAACAACTTTATTGTTGGAAAAAAACTTGAAATAAAGGATGGTTATTATTAATAATCAATATTACTATACAATTGACAATCTGCTTTGGATTTGGGGGTAGATGCAAGGTTCTTTTCCATTTTCACTATTATCTTTTTCTTAGTCTGCTCTGTTTTACAAGGAAGGATCCCTCTCTAGGCCAACTCCCTTTTTGGTTGTCCGGTAGGGCTTCAAAGACAAACTGATAAAATCTTTGCAAAAGTATAAGGCAGCTTCTTCATCTTTATCAACTGAACAGTATACTATTCCTTTCTGCAAGGAAAAGGACCAATAGCTGCAGATCAATCTTTCCCTGAGGTTACTGCCAAGAACAAGAAGTCTGTATTAAGATTCTAGATCTTACTAGGAGGCCATTATTTTTCTATTACAAAGACTCAGAAAAATTTCCCAGTTCACTCTACCCCAAAGTAGTTCTTTCATCAAGTCTCCATTCACTTTTTTCTGACTTTCCACCAAGAAGCATTAAAGTCTGAATTTATTACAAGCTGGTAGTAGATATAAACAAAATTAGACTTTAGCTGTCCTATTCTGCCATTATAACAGCAGATACCATCAAAGTTGGGATATCCTTTCTGAATTTTATGTAGATCTGAAACTATATACCTTTTTCTTCCTGAATTTAGCCTGTCAAAAGGGTAATTCAGAAGACAATATTGTCTTATTTTAAAAAATGTTTTAGGCAAAATCACTTATTTCATCCCTCAAAATATATACTTTCATAGCTTAGATAAGCCTATTAAATTTGTTACATTTTTATCTCAGCATGAACAGGTGAACATCTTATATAGCTACAATAGGAGAACTGCCTGTCTACACGCTGAATCCAGACAAGATGAGCTCCTGAATTATCACATAAATGGAAACAGAGCTCCAGCTCTATATGCTGCCATTTTAAAAAATCCTCGCAGGGGAGAAAAATCCCAACCCTAAAGTGACCAGGATAAATCAGCATGCCAGGGCCATACACCAAGATGAACACTGAGTCTCCAGATGTGGCACCCTGGTGGATATCAACTCTAGTGCCATGAGAACACTGTAGCAAGCAGCACACTGTGCTTTTAAGGTCAAGAACAGCAGCATCGAGCACCCTAGAAACAATTGTTCTGATTCTTCAGGAACAAAATTGTGTTGGCTCTAGAACAGTTGTCTTTTTACTCTCTTTATTGTAATAAGAACAAAGCTTTCTGACCTACATTTTTGTAAATACAGCGGCAAATCTAACTCCATATCCCCAATTCATACAACCAAGAAAATATACAACATGCAATTAAAAGCATCATCAATGTCACTTACTTTTTACATTTTTCACAACTGTACATATTGTCACCTGCAAACACAACAGATCTGGTCATTCCTCTCAAATTAACAGCAAATTATTTTTTTTTTGGTTCTATAATTCTTTGATTTTGCCACAAGCTGACCTCACAGCTCAATAAAACAAGGTTCCTTTTTTTTTTAGTCTTTGCTCATGAGTCAGATCATTGTTTACCTTCCCCTCCCTTTACTCCTTTCAACCTTGAAGGCCTACTTTAAATAATAAATATCTTTTCCATTTATTCACTCAACAAAATTTACTGACTGCCTATCACATGTTCAAGCAAGGTACTAGACACAAAAAACAGTGAAGGACCTTAAATGATACAATTCCAGATACATAAATAAGTCCATTATTTTGGTTAAGTTTGACCTTCTTTGAATCTCGAAACAGTTTTAAGGCACGTCACCTATCAATTTGTCTTGTACATAGGAATTTGCATAAATTCCTCTAGGATATGATTTTTCTTCTTGCAGTTATATTGTCACAGTAAATACTGCTACTATACCAATGGGCAAGTACTATTTGTCTTAAAATTTAGCTTTTGTGAATACATTTTATAATTTAGTCCACTAGTATTTTAGCTTCACCTATAAAATTTAGCCATAGATATTATTATATCTTACCTTTTAGTTCATCTCTGGCGAAGAAGGCAGCAAGACAATCTTGCAAGGTTACTACTGGACCCCAAAACCAGCTAGGGACACATGAGACAACAAACCTGAAATATCATTGACAGAAAAAAAAAAAAGGAAGTGTTCTGCCAGTACAGCAGAAACAGTAGTTTTAACAATCATTTAATACAAAGAAAATAAATACATACCTCTTCACGTATTCCATGAAAAAAGCTATCCACCCTTGTGGAGCATATGCTTCGCCACATGATCCTGCTTTGACTATAGAAGTTGGATGACTCGATGAATGCAGCTTAGCAAGGTCTTCCTTGCCAGGAATTGGCAAGGACAGATCTTGAAAGGTCTCGAGGGTTACAGACACCTAAAATTGTTTTGTGTTTTAAAAATGGGATGAAAATAATCCAGCACATTTATAAGGTTAGATTTCAGATTCCAAAGATCAAAACAAGTTATAATAAGTAAAAACAAACAAAAAAAATGAGCTGCTTTTATAGTAACAACAGCAAAAAAAAAAAAAAAAAAACACTTGCTCTGTACCAGGTGCTATTCCAAATTTAATGTTCACATTAACCCGATGCAGTAGCTACTAGCATCTCCATTATTGGCATAGACATTACATCATCAAGCACTCCAAATCCACCCACTGTAGCTTAAGGTCCAAACTCTTAAGCAATATTGGATTTATTTTTGAAAAGTGACCTTTAAGGATAGTTTTAAAATGTTTTTTAAAAGGGGGGGAGCCAAATCTGGCATCTAATTTTAAATAGCTGAAAACATTTCTGATAATTACATTTAAATATTTAGCACCAAAATAACCCACTTTAAAATGACCCTACTGAAAGCCCTTAGATTGGACTTGATATTCTAATACAATAATTGAAAACTTAGTTTTGTTTTTGAGATATTTCATATTCATTAATTATATTCATTATTTCACTAAAGTAAAACCATGCTTAAGCTCAAAGAAACTTTAAGAGATTTAACTATTATTAAAGAACTCATGATGATTTTAATTTATGCCCTTATTACTGTCTATAAATTTGACACTACCTTTATTATCAGAGTTCCAATCTTAACATGGGGAATTATTTATAAGGCATAAGTATAACCAAATGTAAGAGATACATTCACAGCTTTGTGTCCTGTGAATAGCAACAATTTCCATTCATACTTATTTCATCAGCCTTGGAAGAATACATAAGTGTTACCAATTCTTGTTGCTGAGCAACTTCTCACCTTTATATGTAACCAAAATGAAGAATTTAGTAATTTTTCCTTATAATACACACGCTTGTCCAATGATGGGTCAAGACCCATCCTTTAAAAAGGATGTTACTATTAATATTACTTCCAAAAAACTAAACTCTACTCCTAGAACCAATTTATACTGATGCAAACACAAGAAATGCATGTATGAACATCAGGAACAAAGAGAAGGAATTAAATTTTCACATCATTTTGCCAGGTTTTTTTTAAAAAATGCATTTGACAGAAATTTTCTGTGTATTCGAATTCCCTCATACTCACCCTGTCACAAGTCAGACACTGCACTGAGCTAATGATTGTTCCATCAAATATGTCTGAAATAACACTTCTGTATTTCTTGTGCTGTTTTTTTCTCTTTGGAGATGCAGACTGAGCTAGGATTGAAAAACAAGTGTACAACATTTAAAAAAACAATCAAAGTACATCCTTTAACATTTTTCTCTAGTAAAAATTACTACACTGAAGGGAAATTTTCAAAATACCATTCAAAACTGCTTTACTTAAAGACAAACAAAAAAACAGAGAAACCAAGTAAACAAGGCTTAAGTTGCTATTGTTTTTAAACATGTATGATCCTTGGCCACCATAAATGTGGGAAAATGAAAAAGTCCTTAATTAGCACAATATTCAGGGCATTTTTTCCATATGCAAAATGAAGAGTTAAGCCTCATCACTGGGATGTTTACTTATGTTCTCCAAGTCAAAGGAAGAGGGAAAGAGAATAAAAAGTCGAGTAAAAGCTAAAGATGAAATAGGTGGGGGTCAGTCTCCCCATACTGACTTTAGAGTAATTCTGCTTTTTACCTGTTTTGGGTTCCAGGTAAGACTTTATTTGAGGAAAGGATTCTAGTAAGTTTTCAGAGTTGTTTATATATTTCTGGATACAAGTCTGTTGTTAGCTATGTGATTTGTAAATATTTCCTCCCAATCTTATCTTTTCATTCTCCTAACAATGTCCATTGCCAAGAAAAATTTTTAATTTTTTCTTTTACGGATCACGTTTTTGATGTCTTTGATGTCTTTAAGAATTCTTTGCCTAACCCAAGGTCATGAAGACTTTTGCTTATGTTTTCTTCTCAAAGATTTATAGTTTTACACTTTATAATACTGGGACTCTCATACACAGCTGGAGGGAACGCAAAATGGTACTGACACTCTGGAAAAGTTTGGCAGTTTCACACAATGTTAAGCATAAAATGAACATAAAACTCACTAAACCCACTTCTAGGTATGCATCCTAGACAAATGAAAACTTACATTCTTACAAAAACCTGCACACGAATCTTTAGAGCACCATTGTTCATAATTGTCAAAAACTAGAAACAATTCAAAAGTCCTTCAATGATGGAATTAACAAATAAATAGTAGTAGAGTCATACAATGAAACACTGCTCGGTAATAAAAAGGAACACACTATACAGACATGCAAAAACATGACTGAATCTCAAACACATTATGCTAAGTGAAAGAAGCCTACTTTAAAAGACTATGATGCCATTTACAACATTCAGGGAAAAGGCAAAACAATAGGAAAAAAGGATCAACGGTGTCAGGGCTTAGGGATAGGACAAAGATCTGATTACAAAGAAGTAGTATGAGGGAATTTTTTTGGGTGTTAGAGCCATTCCGTATTGTGTCTGTTGTGGTGTTAACAAGAATTTACTCATGTGTTAAAACTAATAAAACTCTACACAAGAAAAAGAGAATTCAACTCTAAGTAAATTTTTAAAAATTGAGAAAGAACATACAAACTTTTAAATCATGGTTATATAAAATTATGCTGGCAATTTTAGAGGAGCAAATAATATTTCATGAATAACACTTCAAATGATCATATATCAAAATCAACGTTTTAAACTAAGACCCAAAGTAAAAGAATTTAAATAAGGGAAACTTTTTACCTTTTTTGTGTGTGGGTGCCAATCCTGGCCACAAATTGCCTGATTTAGGAGGGCTTGTTGATAAACGTGGGTTAACACTTTCATTTGATGGAAGGATCTGGGGTGTAGACAGGTCATTCAAATGGACATCAGTGACATATTCTGTAATGTTGAAATTTTGTATTATTACCTTAAATAGCAAAGTTATTCTACCTGTACAATAATGTTACCTAATTTAAAAGTTTCTTAATTTGACATTTTGAACACAATTCTCATTAACAAATGTCAGGTGAAAACTTGATAGACAAAGTGCTTGCTAAGCAAAATAACAGTGATTTTCCACGTAGGAATCCAATTAATGTTTATAACATACTACTGTCATAGGCAATTCAGGAAATGAGCAGTGGAACTACATACAAAACCAGAGGATCTTATTTGTTCAAATATAGTATTTAAAAACAAAAAAAAAGATATTCAGGACAGTTTTAAAACCATGTGGGAAAAAGAGAGATTAATCTCCCAAACTAAGGTAGTAATAAAAAATTAAACAAAAGGCTGGGTACAGTAGCTCATGCCTGTAATCCTAGTACTTTGGGAGGCCAAAGTGGGAGGTTCACTAGAGACCACACTGGACAACATAGTGAGTCTCCATTTGTACAAAAAATAATAATAATTTTAAAAAATTAGCCAGGCATAGTTGCACATGCCTGAGGTGGGAGGATCACTTGAGCCCAAGAGTTCGAGGCTGCAGTAAGCTACATCATGCCACTGCACTCTAGCCTGGGCAACAGAGCAAGACTTCATTGGGGGCGGAGGGGAATCAAACAAGAAATGGAGGCATATCTTTATAAATACATGCAACTATTATGTACCCATAATAATTTAAAAAATAAAAAAAGAAATTTAAGTATAAGGTAATAATAAGTTATTTTATTCTTACTGTGATAAAAGAAAACACACACATTCAACAGGAAAGGATCTTTTTTAGAATTAAATTATGCAATGAATCCAGAAAATACAAGTTCCATGGCAGCTATCTTCATAGTTTGTTGTTGGATTCTTATTGCCTAACACATATTCCAGGGTAAGGACTATATTCAATAAGTATTTGAGTGAAGAAAAGAGAAATGTTCATACGACACTTTGAAACAGAATGTCTTCAGGGATTTTTCCAGATAATGCAAAATCATTTTTCACATAGACGTTTCTGAATACTTCAATCATGACTAAATCAGACTGTATATTATTTGAGATGAAAAAAGACTCACTCTAGGATTTTCTGAAGGGAAAAAGTTAATGTGATCAGGGTTAAGGGGTGGCAAATTTTTCCTAGAAAAGACCCAATAGTAAGTATTTTAGTTTTTGCATGCCATATGGACTTTGCCAGATTTTTTTCATCAAGCTTCGAAATACGTAAAAGCTCAGACTCCTGATTTAGGTCATCCCCTAGTTACTATGCATAAGAACAAGCTTGTTACAGAGCAATGAAGGACTAGTATGTCCCTTAATGAGGTCTAACTGGGCTTTAGACAAGAAAGGGCTAGTGTCAAGGCTAACTCTTTCAATACTGACATTTGACAAATTTATTGACTCAACAATTTCTACACAAAGTCAGTATAATTAAAGAGCTTAACACTCCTAGTTTTCCCGACCAGAAGGCACTGTACACAGGTGAACCATTAGTCTTTGTACAGTTAAGGAAATATTCCTCAAGAAAGAATTCTGGATTCATCCAAATACGTAAATAAATTGTTTAGTAACTCTCTTCAGTAATGACAGAAGATGAACTTTCTTATGTTTCTTGTCTGCCACTTATTTTAAGATCACATAATTTGAACTTCTGATGATCCAATTGTGTGTGATTTAGAAAACTAAAATGCCACATTAAGCCAAGATAAGTTAACTCTTGAAGAGATACATGTAATATACAAAGCAATTTAACTTAAATATCGTTCATTTGGCCACTAGCTATTTCTCAAAGGAACACTGACTAGTACATTATAGTGTAATCTATCATAACAGAGACAGAGCCTCGCTCAGTCACCCAGCTAGAGTGCAGTGCCATAATCACAGCTCACAGCAACCTCAAACTCCTTGGCACAAACAGTCCTCCAGCCTCAGCCTCCCAAGTAGCTGGTACTACAGGCACAACACCACAACACCTAGCTACTTTTTCTCTTTTTAGTACAGACGGGGTCTCACTCTTGCTCAGGCTGGTCTCGAATTCCTGCGCTCTGGCAATCCTCCCGCCTCGGCCTCCCAGAGTGCTAGGATTACAGGTGTAAGCTACTATGTGTGGTCTCAGTATAGTTAATTAAACTCCTACACTAAAACACATCTGATGTGACTCCAATGACAGCAATCTAAATATAATAGTGTATAATAGTGTATATAATTAAAAAATTGCAATTTAGATTATTTTACTTCTTTCTGGGCATGCAACAGAATTTGCTTAAAATAAAAGGAAAAATTCTGAGAAGGCCAATTTTCTAGATTACTACATAACTACATAAAAGACTTTTGATGAAACATTTAGTTCAAAAGGAGGATAAATTTCTTATATAATTAAATGACCCACAAAATTCCTCTTATCCTCAGGTTCTATAATTTTATGGCTTTAACTTAACACTTACAAGCAAATATTGCTAAACTATAAGTCTATTTTTTTTTTTTGAGACAGGGTGTCACTGTTAGCCTGGGCTAGAGTGCAGTGGCGTCGCAACCTCAAACTCCTGGGCTTGAGCCATCCTCCTGCCTCAGGCTCCTGAGTAGCTGGGACTGCTACAGTTTAAAGGAGGATGTTGTAGTAACAGCTACTCAGGAGGCTAAGGGAGGGGGACGGCTCAAGCCCAGTAGTTTGAGGCTGCAGTGAGCTGTCACTGGGCTATCACACTCCAACCTGGGTGACAGAGCAAGACACTGTATCTATCAATCAATCAATAAGAAATTCCCAAAGTAACAATTAAACATTCATTGTCTAAAAATGAATACTATCATTTTCATGATTAAATTATTAAATTGTCACCTGAGGCTCTGATGTGTATTTGCACTTTGACAGTTTCTTGGTTGTTGAAGTCAACTGTTTCAGATACAGAGTCTCTATCTTTATCTAATTCTCCTTCAGAATTTACTTTATTAATTTTATTACAGATCTTCTCTTTTTGCCAATCTTTTGACATTTCTGAATTGTTCTCATCATCCTGAATTAACATTGTTGTTTCATTATTATCTTCAGAAAAGCCTCTAGAGCCATTTTCATTTTCTGCTTTATCACTGTTGCTGCAAGATTCACAGGACTGAAAATCTGCATCTGACTGGTTCTTATCTTCTTCCATGGTCTCTTCAGTGGTTATGGTTTGAGGATCTTCCTCTACTTCCATGACCTGCTCTTTCAGTTCTTCATGAAGCAGATCCATTAAACATCGAAGGAATTCTTGAGCATCCTAATGTATTAGCATCATAATGTTATCACTTCATTAAATGTATGTGTGTGTATATATACATATATATAGAAACTTAAGGGAAAATATACAAAATATGTTTATCAACTGATTTATAAATCTGTAGCACTATACTGAAGAACATCAGTTTGTAGAACACAAGGTGCTAGAGGGATAGGACACACTAAATTCTAAAAAGTTATGTAAATAAAAGTTTTACTAAACTGAAGATGATCTGTAGGTCAGCTTTTACTAGTGTTGCTATTAATAAACTGGAAGGATAAGACATAGAAAAAATAAGGATTTGCCTCATAGACAGTTAGAATTCAGAGAGATGTCCTAAATTCAAATATTTTATATGTTTGGCTTAAATTAGAACTTCCCCCAATCTTATACTGTATTTCAAAGAAAATTCCTTGATCAAGCTGGAGTACTTATTGAAAACACAATAACTCATACCACCAAATCATAATCTTTAAAGATTCAGGAATTTGCATGGGAAAAAGTGAACAGCGAATAGGTAATGGATTGAAAAAAAAGAAAAATGTGAGAGGACTAGGTATTAATATTAGAAGATATTATATAAAAAAAACTACAATAACTGAAATCACCATGTGTTACTATTTCAAAAAGATAGGTCAATGAAATGATTAGAAAGACCAGAAACAGATCCTATCATATATTAACATAAGACTGAAAAAATTAACAAAGAAAATTTTAAATCAGATAGGAAGATAATTCTTACATTTGTAGAGTTTAGTATGATTTCTTAACTGTTTATGAAAAATAAAAATGAAATGTGAATGATACTGTAATACAAAATAGATGCCAGATGTACCAAATAATTAAATGTAAAAAATGAAAGCATAAAATAGAGAAAATATTGGTGAAAATTTCTAATCTCTGAGAGTGGAACTCGAAGCTAAAAACTACAAAAAATATACTAATGGGCCGGGCGCGGTGGCTCACGCCTGGAATCTTAGCTCTCTGGGAGGCCGAGGAGGGCGGACTGTTTGAGCTCAGGAGTTCGAGACCAGCCTAAGCAAGAGGGAGACCTTGTCTCTACTAAAATTAGAAAGAAATTAATTGGACAACTAAAAATATATAGAAAAAATTAGCCAGGCATGGTGGCGCATGCCTGTAGTCCCAGCTACTCCGGAGGCTGAGGCAGGAGGATCCCTTGAGCCCAGGAGTTTGAGGTTGCTGTGAGCTAGGCTGACACCACGGCACTCTAGCCTGGGCAACACAGTGAGACTCTGTCTCAAAAAACAAGGAAGGACATCCCAACACTTGCTGTGACGTAGGTGGACCCTGTGGACATCACGCTAAGTGAAATGAGCCCAGCGCAGAAGGACAAATACCGTTTGACTCCTCTTGTAGGAGGTCCCCAGGGTCATCAGAGTCATAGAGACAGAAAGTAGAGGGGAGGGTGCCAGCGCCTGGGGACAGGGGATGGAGGGTTAGTGTTTAATGAGGACAGAGCTTCCGTTTGGGAAGATGAGAAGGTTCTGGAGCTGGATGGTGGTGATGGTGGCACAGCAATGTGAGTATTAGTGCCGCTGACTGTACGCTTACAGGCGGGTAGGCCGGTGAGGGTCGGAAGGGTTGTGTGTTGATCCCTCAGTGAAAATGTGGCCAAAGGATCTTGGGAACCTCGCCCTGTACCCCCCGGAGCGCTGGCTCAGAGTTTGCAGATTCAGCCTTCAAGGGGATTTTATGGAGCATAATTTCTGCAGTAACGAGAAAGGTCCGAGTGTTACACATGTTTCCACTTCACACCTGTTGTCTATCAGCTGGGCCCGGGGTCCCCAGATCCTCCTCCTGTGCTAACACTCGCGATCACAGGGTCACGCATCACCTCGTGTTTTTACGCTTTGCGGTGAAGAACGGTTCTCTTGGGATCTGGGAAATTCCAGGTTGTTCTCCTGCCTGCAGATGTCGGTGAGTTTCCAGTCTTTGCCATCTGTCAGGCACACTTCTGGTGACACGGCGTCGACAAGCGGTGTGAACGTGCCACCCTGCGCGTATGTGGGCACAGCGGGTCTGACCTCACGCCTGGCAATCTCGGGCAAGTCTGTGGGCTCGTGAAGAAGAGTATTTGTTGAGCACAGTATTGGGTGCGTCATATTTATACTTTAGGAACAAAAGTGCTTTCAGGAGCATATTTGATATTGAAATCACCTGATTAAGAGACCCCGGAAAAGGACAGTTAAATAAACTAGGGTTTGGGAAGACTCCCTAAGTGTAGACGTGGATTTTCCACTTATTGATGTGTTGGAGGATTTTTAGGCACGATATGTCTGAGTCCCTATTTTATACTTTTTTCCATACCTGCTTTCTCTTTTTTTCCTTGGAAGATGTGTCAGATGGCTTCACGTTCCTGAGATTTTTCCCTGCTGTTGTGAAAACAATGGCTCTCCCAGCCACAATGCTATTGTTGGAATCAAACACCTTCTCTCTGAAGTCGTCTTCAAAGCCAGAGCCGGGCCTTGTGGTCCAGCACAATGCCGGGAGACCACTCGATAACCAAGCGGGGCTGGCGCACGCGAGTCTCCCGGGGGAGCTGGGGTGACGCTCAGGGATCCCGCGCCTGGCAGCCTCCCGTGGGGACCGACCGCCTGATGTGCTGGAGGCCCCTGTCCTTTGTCCTTCCCCTTCCCCCTGGATTCACCAGACTCCTGGGTCAAGGTCGAGGATTCCTGCACAGGGCTGAGCGGAACAGTGGGTATCTCAAACAAAGGCTGCCTTTGAGTTTTAAACCCTCCCCTTCCTCCTGAAAGACGAAAACATGCAGGGGCATGGGCTCTGGAGGCCGACAGAGCTGGAGTCAGTCCTGGTCTCCACTCACAAAACGTGAGACCCTGACAAGTCACGATGCTCTACCAGCCTCGGTTTTGTCACCTGTAGAGTGGACCACTGGGTTCCCCCGTGGCAGGACTGTTGGAAGGAGAGTCAGCGTCCTGCCTGGCTCAGAGCAGGTGACTGGGAAGGAGACTTTTGTGCGGGGGGTGCAGACGACGGGGATGGCGGGAGGCCGTCTGTGCACCTGTCCAGGGCTCCCCTGGGTCAGCCCCAGCCTGCATCTCCCAAGGAGGATGGAAGCTGCCGGTCCCGGGGCCACCTCTGAGAGTCGAGGACGTGGGGAGTCCTGACCTGGGGCAATGGGAGGGTGTGCAGGTTCTTGGAGCCAGGTCCCTGCTTTAGAAGATAAAGAAACTGAGGACTGGACCCCACAGTTCCAGGGATGTGGTGTCCCCTCCAAACTTGGAAACGCGGTGGGGCGCGGGCCACGGCCACTGTGGGGTTCCCGTCAAGGCTCCGCTCACTCACCCCCGGCCGCGCGTCCTCTCACCTGTAAAACGGGAGTGATGAGAGAACCTGCCTCACGGACGCCCTATTTGAGCACTTGTCACCCGCCTGGCGTGGGCGACAGCTACTGTGACCCATCACGGGTTAATGACGTGGGTTTCCCCACGAGGTTTTATTCACTGCACGAGCAACAGAACAGCAGTAATGAAACCACGCGCTTGTCAGAACTCCTCTCCTGACGTCCCACGGCAACCGTCTTCCACCGCCCCGTCCCCGTGGGGCCTGCCTACCTGCCAGGTGGGACAAGGGCCCAGGCCGCTGCCGACAAGGTGGACCCCGAGCCTGGGCCCCCACAGTCCTCACGCCCGAGATGGGGCTTCGCATGTTCTCATCTCTCCTTAACCCTGCAGACTCTGTCCATGCCGAAACCCTGTGGCCCCACTTGCGGGCTGTGTCCCACCACCCCAGCTCAAGGCCACCTTCCCCTCTCCTCCTCGCCCTCCTAGGTGACTCCCACAGCATCACTGGGGCGACGCTGCTTGGAGCACCCCCTCCCCGGCCCCTTCACAGCGGACCTCCTGGGAGGGCATCCCGCACGCTGCCCCCAGTCCTCCCCTCCCCCCACTCTCTCCCAGCTACCCTCCCCAGCTCGGCTCTGCCTGTCACCAAGGGCACCGGCGGCCTCCACGTAGTAGCCAGGAGGCTGGTCTCTCGCCTAGCTTGGCAAGCCGGCACCCAGAGCCCAGCTCCCAGCCTGGGCTTCCGCCTCCATCTACCCCTTGCTGGTCCTGCAGCCCTTCCTGCCTTTTCAGTGGGGGTCCAGGCTCCATCCTCGGCTGTCTTCTCGTCCCTCTGTCCCGTCCTGTCCCATGCCTGCCAACGCCATCACAGTGTCGATCCCAAGTTCACACCCAGCGTAAGCCGCCTCCAGAAACCCCTTTTTGTTTCTCCAGTGGTCCCTGCTGTGTCCTCGTGGGTCTCACGGATCTGCTGGAATGGGGCTTGTGGTCTTTCAGGGCCCCCCTCTCAGCAGCTCAGGTGTCCCACTCTGGAAGTGGCGTGGGTATAGGTGGGGGAACCTTCTTCCACCAGCTCTTGGGGTCCTGGAGTACTGACTCCCACACTGGGGGTTCCTGGGGATGTCGTGGGGCCCCCAAGCCCCTCCCCACGGCAGGGAGGTTGTCGGGGAGATGACTTGCTTGACGGCCGGAGGGGCCTCTCTGAGGCAGTGATTTTAAATCTGAGCCTTCAGCGCTGAGAACGCGCCAGGGGGAGGCTGGGCGGGTATGTTCCAGGCAGAGGGCCTCACTGGGATGCAGCCCCCTGGGCAGAGGAGCTGGGAGTGTTCTAGAAGCTGACAGAGGCCTGCATGGCTGGAGGGCTGAGTGAGAGGGGACGCAGGTGAGAGGAGGGTGGGGGCCGAGAGGCCTTGGGTAAGGAGAGCAGATTTTATTTTCCAAAACCGGAAGCTTTGGAGGCTGTGATAGACCGACCACCTGTGCAATCCGAGTGATGCTAGAGGTTGACCCCCAGGCTGTCTGCGGAGCGGCGGGAGGAGAGGGGGACCCCAGGCGAGCGACCGGTGGGCCTGGCCAGGGTGTGGATGCAGGAGGACATAGGGAGATGCCCCCTCGGGACTTGCCAGGTGGATAGCATCACCAGGGCAAGTGGAGTCTGAGGACCTGGGGGAAGGACAGCCTGGGGGGTGGGAAGGCCCCTCAACCTCATCTGGGGTGTCTTAAGAAAGCTCCAGACAGAGCTGGGCTTCCGATGTCACTGCTTAACCCTGCAGGCACCAAGGCCCAGATGGCTCCGTGGGCAGCGAGCCCCTTGGCAGAGTCTGGACAGCACAGCCCCTCCCCACCCTGGCATCCCAGGGCCCAGTCCTCTCGGGGACAGCAGGTCCCGATGAAACAAGATGACATGGTCTGACTTTGACACAGTATTTTGAAAAATGAGGCATTTTCCTTCTGCTTCCTTTTCTCCCTTTTTTTTTTTTTCCCATTTTTCTGGCCCTGCCTGGGGGAGGGGTGATGCCCCTGGAATTCTGCTGCGAGTAGCTGACACCCTGGGACGCACTGGCTGCTGAGGACCGGGCAGGACGGGGCCACAGAGGGAGAGACACGGAAAGCCGGGCGTGGTCACCCGGGACCCGCCTACCCCAGGGCCGTCCTCACGGGAGCCTTGGGCACCGTCTCCCCGCTCTTCTTCCGCTCCCTCCTCCTCTCCACCCTTCCCCTGCGGCCATAAAAGAGCCCCAGATGGGAGGAGAAAGTGTCACTGCTGCCGCTGGCCTCGGTGTGCCTGGGGCCCATGTTCCTTGTGTCCTCACCATCTGGGGCCACAACACTGACCACGAGTGTCGCTGTGTCCACGACGTGCTTTCTTCAGAGTGGAGGGGCTGAGAGCTGGCACCAGCCCTGAGTCCAGAGGGTTCCAGAACCATGTTCTGTTTCAGTGATTCGCCAGAGGAACCCACAGAACCCAGGAGTGTCATCTGCTCATAGTGGTGTTTTGTTAGAGCTGGAAGATGCAGATTAAAACCCGCCAGGAGACAAGGGGCAGGAGGCAGAGTCCACAGAGCCAGGACGGTGTTGTTTCCAGGCATGGATGTGTGACAACACACAGGGACGTCCCAGGCGGGGACGCTCCCCCAGCCTCGGTGTCCACAGTCTTTACTGGGTTCATCGGGGAGAGCGGTTGGCACCTGCGTGGCCGACCTCAGGCTCAGACCATGCAGAGGCCGGCGGGTACCGTGAGACCAGAGCCCCAGCCCACAGCACGCTGTCAGCGTGGCCCAAAGCCCCCACCCTCGATCGTGTTGTTATTACTACTACCTGGCTGGCCCAAGACCCTCAGGTAAATAAAGACACTTATTAGCAGGTTGCCCCGAGGCTGGACGTCCCCCTAGAAGCTGGGAGCAAGGCCGCGCCTCTCTTAGGGCAGGCAAAGGCCCCCTTTTCCTCTCTGCTGCTCGAGCCTTGAGTTACAGAGCTGTGTGCTCTTCCCCCAAAACTTGAGGCTGGTGTCAGGAGCGAGGGTAGTCTTGGTAGACCCCTCCCTCTAATGCGGAAGGGGGCGGGCCCTAGCCCACTAACCAAGCCATGGGGGCCTCTCCAGAGCCCGCCAGCCACGCCCATCCACAGGACATTAGACCAGCCCTGCCTGTTAATCTTGGTGCCATGGGGACCCCCATGAGACCCTGGGTCCCCTCTCCTGGCCGAGTGGGGGCAGGCCCAGGCTACCCCTCCCTCAGAGGCAGGAGAGGCTGGACAGGGCCTGAATGTGGCCTTGGAGGGAAGGGACCCAGAGGACAGCCCAGGCCAGTGATCACCTGGGGACGCTGACTCACGCTTCCCTCCCCACACGCCGCTGCTCGCGGGCGGGGGCGTTCTCGGGAGTCCCTGGCTTGGTGCTGCACATATGTTCTGAAAAACTTGTAGATGAACGAGTATTTTTAAAAATGGCAGAATGTTTGAAATGCACTCAAAAGCTTTCCATTTTCACATGAAGGGAACCTTTTGGGGAAGTGACTCATCGGCCAATTGGTGTTTTTTAAACATCAGATTTGCTTGAAAGGAGCCCACCTGTTAGCACGCACCGCTCTCAGGATTCCATCGCGGGAGAGGGGGCCGGGGCGCCGCGGGGGCCCAGCGCACACAAACACAAGACGCCTCTGATTGCCTTGGTGCTCTGTTTCTCAAAACACCTTCTTAGTTTTCATCGCGTGTGATTTTCCAGCCGCGCCGTGAGGAGGGCCTGCAGGTGGGAGGTGAGTGTCACTCTCCTCATTGCAAGAAGACGGCGCTGAGGGTCAGGGATCAAGGGCTTCCCCGGGACTGTGGTGTCAAAAGCGGCAGAGCTGCGTGCACTGTGCCACCCTGCGGCCCTGGCGTGCTCTGTGTTCTGCACGCGTGTGCGTGTGCATCGGCATCCCTGCTGCGCGTCTGGATTCTATTCGACCTCCCACATCTGAGCGAAACCTGCAGATACGCAGGTCCTGGCGGTGGCGAGGCTTTGGTGCATCTGTGGCTTTCTGGAAATCCCTCCAACTGTGACCATTTTGGGGAAGAAGGTTAGCGTGGGACAGTGGCTGGTTGAGGGGGTCGGTGGCACCCGGCACGGGGAGAGGCCTCCCAAGCGGGGAAAGTATCTGAGTGAGCAGCAAAAGCGACAGAAGGGCCTTTCACAGCAGCCTCTGCCTGAAACATGCGGACACACACGTGTGTGCACACGTGTGGCCCGGCAGCCCACAGAGGCGGGAGGTGGCGTGAGGGAAGATGAAATCACGGGTAACTGCTTGGCTGCCACGGGGACGTTCCCCGCTAATCTACAGCGTCAGTAGGACTCGGGGTGTGATGCTTCCTCCTGAGCTTGGGCGACACGCTCCCTCGACACCAGCAGCCATAATTATCCACATTTAACTGAGGGCTCGTGAAATCTATTTGTCTGGCAGAATGTGAGTATAATTGCTATAAATTAAAGAAGGATGCATTCGTAGCTGGGTCGCGACCAGATCTGAGCTGGCACAGGGAAGGGAGCCTTCTCCCCGACCCCTGGGCAGTCCCCTCCCTCAAGTTGCAGGCAGGAGCCCCTCTCCCAAATCTCCTTCCCAAGCGGCAGGTCTGAGCAGAGCGGGTTTCCAGCCAGACGCGGGGATGGGCACTGGCGCTCGGCACAGCCCTGCCCAGCCCTCCCTGCCGCGGTCTGGGCCTATCCCTCTCAGAGTTCCTGTCTTAACAGACACGTCCCAGAGCGGGGATGCTGGCGTGGGACTGACCACATGGCCGACCACCCCTTCATTGTGGGGCTCTGCGTGTGGCAGGTGAACACACACACACACACACACACGTACACAGCAAGTCTCTCGATCACCCCAGGTGAGCAGCGTGAGCGCCCGTCCCACCTGGGCGCCCTGTTGCAAGGTCGCCTGCTGTAGTTTGGATCCTTCTTCGTAGAATTGCTTAAGGAGATTATCCGATGGAGAAGTTGGGGGGCAGGGACCTTTCTTTTGGTGTGGAAAGGACCTGGCCAGGTCTAGCGTGGAAAACGTGCACACTCATGCCTGGGGGTGCATGAGGAGGAGGGGTCACGGCCCAGTGACTGTGTAAGATGTTTCTTTCCTGCAATTCGTGGTAAAACACACATGACACGAAATTCACCATCTGATCCACGTCGGGTGCGCAGCTCGGCGGCGTTCGGTGCGTCTGAGTTGCCACGCAGCCCTCACCACCGTTCTCTCCAGAACTTCCCCATCTTCCCAGACCGAATCTTCACCCCCATTAAACACTCCTCATCGCACCTCCCCAGCCCTGGAACCTTCCATTCTACTCTCCGTCTCCACGAATCTGACGGCTACAGGGCCTTCCTGGGCTCGGATCACACGGCATTTGTCCTTTCGAGTCCAGCTCAGTTCACTCAATGTGATGTCCGTGTCGTGGCGGGGCCGGCGTCTTCTGCCCGTTTAAGCTGTGCAAAGCTCCGGTGGATGCTGGGCCCCGTTAGCTCACTGTTCGCCTGACGATGGACACCTGGGCTGCTGCCGCCTTCCGGCTGTCGTGAATGACACTGCCTTGAACCTGGGCTCACGAAGGTCTGTCCGAGTCCCCGCCTGCCACTCTTTGGGGCACACGCCCAGGGGCGGGACTGCTGGATCATGGGCTGATTCTGTCTGGTTTTTTAAGGAACTGCCAGACTGTTTTCCACGGCAGCTGCACCATTTTATATCCCACCAGCAAAGCAAGAGGATTCCAGTTTCTCCACGTCCTCACCAACGCTTTTTGTCATTTTCCCTGTCTCTAGCGGTGGCCTTCTAGTGGGCGTGCAGTGGCCCACGGGCTGTTGAGTCTGGACTCCCCCCAGCTGGGCGAGTTTCTCTGGGGAAGAAGGACTTGGGGCAATGCTCGCTTTTCAACACCCAAGGATGAGCCAGGTCACTGATGCTCTCTGCAAGGGATTGTGACGGGGCCAAGGTGTCCTCTCTGATGTCCCCAGGACTGCAGAGCTGGGCCCCTGCCTTCCTGAGGGCTTGAGCTGAGGTGCCCTGAGCAGGAGTGAGTGTCCACCTCTGTCGGGGCCACGAGACTCCCACACATCCAGGTGGTGGGAGAAGCTCCTCCTCCCGCCATCTCCTCCCCTCCCCCAGCCGTGCAGGTGACGCCCGGGGGCACTCACAGCCACCTCTTCCCTTTCCACTGCCCTGGCTGAGCACAGCTCTTCCTGTCTGCCAGGAGAGAAACGTCCCCTTCCGCAGAGCTGGGGGAGCCGAGAGCTGGAGCAGCACGTCTATGTGGTCCACTCTGCCTCGGCAGACTCTCACCGTGAGGGACTTCTCTATGTTGCTTTAGGTTCTAAACGTCGCAAGACGGCCAGCTTTGCCCCGTTCCGCCCTGGAGAGGTGCGTGGGGAGGGTGGGCTGCCCCTTCCCCTACAGCTTCCCTCCTCCCAGAAGGCTCCTGGGATGAGCCCCAGGGTCGCCCCACTGGCTCCCGTGACAGGGTGGGTCTTTGTGGTTCCCTGTGGCAGGGGCCACACTGGAAGCGCTGGGCCACGTTGCTGTCTCAGGTCCTGAAAGCAACGGGTGTCCTTCACGTACAGTGGGGGCTGGCAGTGGCAAGGGACCCTGGATGTTGTCCTTGCTGCAGACTCTGCATGACAGGAAGGTGGAGAGCTTGCGGGGGAGGGAGCGGGCAGCTTGGCAGTGGGCACAGCAGGAAAGGGCAGCTTGTCAGGGCCCAGCTAAGGCAATGTGGGCTGGAGAGGGCCCTGAGGGCACTGCCAGGTTCCACTCCCTGGCCCGAGGGCTGCAGGTGGGGACAGCTACTCACAGTGGGACCCAGGCTGCCCTTCTGTCCTCCCAGTGTGAGATCTGTGCAGATGGCAGCCCTTGGCCTTGGGGGCACCTGTGGGCAGGCCCGCCCTGCCTGGCATGCTGACAGGGCTGCATCGCTGGGCACCACGTGGTCCAGGAGAGCAGGTGCAGGGAAGGTGAGGATGCAGAGGCCCCTCCTGGAACTCGGGGCTCCAGGTCTGCAGAGAGGGGAGCAGAGACTCCTGGAGTTGGGGGTGTCTGTACTTGAGGTGGGAGGAGCCAGCTCCTGAGTGGGGGTCTGCAGCATGCTCAGAGGGACCCCACAGTCCCTGTCTTCCCCCCATCACACACAGCACTGCCCTTTGAGGAAACCCCTGTTGTGACCACGCAGGCGCTACATCCTGCCTCGCCCTGGGACCCCAGATTAAAGCGGAGTTTCATCTGAACACCAGGCGTGGAGCACACCCACGGCTGAGCCACGACCCTCCGAGGACTTGCTCCCTGCAGTCCATGGCTGGGCTGCATTAGATTGTGTGACTGTCCCAGGGGCCAGTGGCTTCAGAAAGCTCAGAGGCTGCACACAGGAGGGTTTTGTCTCCGACCATTTGCATCTTTCGTGCTTTGTCCGGGTCCTCTGGGTTCCATCCGCCCTTGGACAGCAGCTGAGGTCAGCCCCGAGGTCACACAGGGCCCGGCCCTTGTCCCCTGCTCCCTGGGTGGGGGAGGGAGGCACACTGACAATGCCCTTGAGTGACCCAGAGGAACAAAAGAAGGACCTTCGGGGATTCAGCCCCCGCCATGGGTAGCCTCCTGATGGGGACATCTGCACGCCGGGGACTGGCTCTTTGGAACCCGTCTGGGCCTAGAAGAGCACAAAGATTCCTTCCCGCTTTACTGGGCTTCGGCGCGGACACCTGGGAACCGGCGGTCCTCGTGGGTGGCACAGGGCAGATTGCGCTCCTGCGTGGTCTCAAAAGATATTTGAACTCCGCAGACTCAGAACCCTGCGGACGAAATTGCAGCCTGGCGGCCCTGTGATTGCAGTGTGGGTTTTCTCCGCTCGCGGCTGTGTGGTGGCTGGAGCGGCTTCCCTGGGTAATAGGCGTGCGCGCTGGCAGCTGGGAAATGAGAGGCTGCCGAGCTCTCCAGGGCTGGGGGAGGACGTGGGCCTGGACCGTGACAGCCTCTCTCGCTGCCCTGGCTCCCGCCTGCCCAGAGCCCGAGGGCTCCGTGGGCTGTGTCCAGACCCTGCCAGGCTGCGGCTACTCGACCCCTCCTGGCTGTGGACAGCACGTGGCTGCTGGGGCCAAGTGGACAGATGTCGGCAAGAGCTACCAAGCCCCGCCATGGCACAGAGCTTGCCCGTCCCCAGCTGGAGTGGACCCAGACCTCGTCTGCGCTTCCCTGGGAGGTTCCTGCTCTCCTGAGGGCACAGGGGCGGGGGGGGGGGGTCTCTCCCGCTCCAGCAGGTCCTCAGGCCAAAGGCCTCCTTCTAGACCTGTCCGCATCCTCCGAGTTGCAGCCTGTGCCCCTGGAGGGCAGGTGGGCAGGTGGTCGGGCGGACAGACTGGCAGTCTCAGGAGGCCGCGAGAGCAGGGAGACCAGGTGGGACTAGAGGGTGACATGTGCCTACGCTGGGCTGAGGGAGCCACTGGCTCCATTTGCATATGGAAATACGTGCTAAAGGGGGCTTCCTGGCAAACGTTCTGTGAGTCCATCTTCCTATGGAAAGGAGGAAATTATTCACAATTAAAAAGTAATAACACTGTGATGGGAAGGACTCAGCTGGACGTTCCCAGAGAGGAGGGGTGGGCTGCGCAATCTATTTTTATTGGTCTCCATGGTGACGGAAATTTTGTTTACAGTGATTTTTCCCCCTCCTCCTTCAGCAAGGCAACTGCTGATTTGCATTTTATTAGGAAATGCGGCCACAGGCCCCTGATGTGGACAGGAGCCGGGCCCTGCGGGGGACGCCGGGGGAGCTTCCTTCCAGCTGCACAAACGCACTGGGTCCCCTCTGCCTGTCCTGTCCTGCCTCTGCTGCCCCCTCATAGCCTGAGAGTCCCCTCTGTGCCCCCCGGCATCCCCAGAGCTCGTGCCGCCTGCCCAGGGCTGCTGGGGGGTCCCGTGGGCTGCACCTCCCTCTGAGGGGGCCGGTGGGGGCTGCTGGGCACAGAACCCGCCCCCAGTGGAGGCGCAGGTGGGGTGGCAGCCGTCTGCCCCCTGGAAGCCAGTGCGCGTGGCGGCTGGCCAGGCCCCAGAAGGATGGCCCAGGCTGGGCGCGCAGGTGCACGAGCTTCCCGGGCCTCGCGCCACACGGGCTTGCTGCCGGCTGCCCAGGGCTGCTTTCCAGCACTTTCCAGCACACCCCACCTGCCCACCGCCTAGGTGTGCACCTGCCGAAGGGTCTCTCGCTGGGGTTTCCGCTCTGCCAGCTCTCAGGTCCTCCTTCCTACCAGCTTCCGACTTGCCACACTCCGGGTGGAACAGGGAGGGAAGAGCCGGCTCCCTGGACAGCAGCAGGGTGGCAGCTGGTTCCTGTGACCCCTTGTGACCCCGTGCTGGGCTTGCCATGGACCCCAGGACCCATGTCACTATGTGCTGCGGTTCCTCCCCATGTTCCGATACGCCAAACTATTGAGAGACGTGGAAATTCAGGGGCCTTTTGCACATGGCAGGTCCTTTCTGAAGGAGGCTGGGTCAGGGCTCCACTCAGACCAAACCCGTCCTTTGGGGTAACTGGAGTCTAAGTCGAGGGCATTGGGAAGGGGCAGACGTGGTAGCCAAAAGCAGTGTCCTGGCTTGGCTAGGAACGTCTTGCACAGAAATGCCAACTGCTGGACAGGGAGAAGTGTCCTTCCCCAGGGAGGCTGGGTCTGGGCTGCTTTGGGGTTTAGTTTTGGTCTCTCCCACCTTTTACAATTCTGTCTTCAAGCGATGTTTTCAGGAAGCCTCCCCTCCTCCGTCGTCCCTTATTCACATCAGCAAAACCTTCTGGGAAAATGCCCAGTTTTCCTCCTCCTCAGGAGAGGCAGGAGACGGGCAGGGCCACCGAGGCAGGGGGACGTCTCCAGGCGGGAGGCTGCACGTGATTCGGGCGTTCGTGCCCGTGTTCTGAGGGTGAATTGCAAATCGTTGCACACATGGGGGGTTCAAACCACACTCAGGTCTGTGGGTCGGCGGCAGGCATGGTGGCAGGGACAGCGCGGCCCCCCGAGGCACCCACGGGCCTCACCATGGGGCCCCCCATTTTCAAGCCGCCAGTGGAGACTTTTCCCTTCAGAATCCTTTTCACCCTTGGACTCTCTCAGGCTTGGAAAGGCTCCCATATTGGGTCAGGCCCACCTGCTAATCCCTGTCAAGGTCCCAGTACCGGGGACCTTAGTGACACCTGCAAAGTCCCCTCCCAACACACCTCAGTCTGAGCGGCTTCGAGGAGACCTCTGTGTCCCGGGGGCCGGGAGTCCTGCTCGCAGCTGCTTGGGACAAGCTACAGGGACGGGAGCCAGGGTGCAGTGTCCTCAGCGCAGCGGGGAGGACTCAGGGTGGCCTAAGGCCGTGGAGAGAGGGGCCCCCGTCCTGGAGAAGCCTGACCGTCGGGGAGAGACGCCCCTTTGGCTCAGAGACTGCCAGGCTCCCAGGCCCCGTGAGCAGGGGCTCGCTGGCCCCGCAGCCGCGCTGAGCTTGGACGGGAGGCAGCAGACACAGGGACACCTGCTCGCCCAGGTGTGTGGACATGCGGATGGAGGGTGGCAGGGGAGCGTGTGGCGAGAGAGGGCCTGTCGTCCTGCAGAAATCGGGGGCATCCTTTTGTTTGCATTAAAAATACCCCCCAAGGTGTGGGGAGGTTTCCTCCCTGGCTGCGAATCTTCTCCCTCCGGCTGAGGCCACCTGACCCCATCAGCTGGGCCCAGAGGGGCTGGGGTGAGAGACAGGTGGGTGGGGGTGTCTTGCAGAGGCCGGGCAGCATCCCTAAAGCAGCCCCCTACTGCCCCTCGTCAGAGCACACACCCCAGGCCCACCCCATGAGGTCGGGGTCCAGTCGGGGCAATGTGGGAGCCCGGCTGCCGCTCCAGGTCCCCACCGACCTGCTCTGGGGTTTTGGACACGTTGCCCTCCAGCCGCCTGCCCTTGTATCTACACTAAAATTCTCCATGTGGGCAAAAGCTTCAGACCCTCTGCCTATCGCTCCCAGATTTTAGAAAGTCAAGTACATACAGAAGCAGTTGGCAGCCATTTCATACACCACCAGAATAAAAAAACCCAGAAAACAGCAAGTGTTAGTGAGGACGTGGAGAAACTGGAGCCCTCCTTCGGTCGTCGGTGGGAACATGAACGAGTTCAGCCACGGAGGGAGCTGTGTGGCTGTTCCCCGGAGAGTTAGACACGGAGCTCCCACTCACCTGGCAGTTACCTCCAAGATGTACGCTCCAAAAATGCTGCAGACGGGTACTCGAATAAATGTTGTGCACGCTGGCTCGTGGGAGCAGTATTCAGAACAGTCAGAAAGCAGAAACCCCCGAGTGCCCGTCAGCGGTGATGGATAAACAAAATGTGGTCCGGCCACACGACGGGACATCGTTCAGCCGTGGAAAGGAAAGAAGTTCTGAGCAGGACTTCAGAGGCTGCACCGTGGACGAACCACGGAAACACCACGCTGTGTCTAGTGTCTGGCCACATGTTGCGTGGTTCCATCTGCATGACATGCCCAGGACAGGCAAACCCGTGGAGACGGGAGCTGAGGGTGGCCAGATCGGGGCCGGGAGGTGCGGCCGGCGGCGCAGAGACCGCTCCAGGGAAAGGGCTTCGTCCTGCAGAAATGTTCTGGGAATAGGTAGAGATGGTAGTTGCATAATTATTAAATGATACTAAATTATACATTTAAAATGTTTAATTTTGTTATGTGAATTTTACCTCAAAAAATAATGATACCTAAAGAATGACTTGGTAGGCGAGACCGTTAACTCGAGAAGAGTGGGGTCGGTACTTGGCCACATGACGTGGGCGTCACTGGCTAAATGCGGTTGAGTGTCTGCCTCCCAGAGCCACTTCCACGGGACCTGCTTCCGTGTGGTGCCACCTTAGACGCCACATCCGGACCCATCGTTCCAGGAGCCCTGAGCAGCGGAGGCTGAAGCCACACAGTTTTGGAGGTTGCTGTCTTTAAACCACGGGGTGACTCGCACAGGCTCCGGGGTGGCCCGCGAGCCTCTGCCAGCCCAGGGCTCCCGTCCTGCTCCGAGCCCGGCCACCTGCCAGCACCTCCAGGGACTGTCCTGCCTTTGCTGTGGAGATTCTCTTGCTGCTTCCAACACGTGGACTGGTCCCCAAAGCTCGGTGCACGTGGAGGTCGCTCGTCCGTCCTGTTGGTCTCAGGCTGCTGAAGGTGTCCTCTGTGGGGCCACTTGTCACGGTGGTGAGAGGGGTTATTTAGTGACAGCCCTGTCATCAAGTGTGCACCTGGGCCAGGTGTTCTGTGACATACGCAACCTGCATCACAGTAAAGCCTGGGCCTTTGCTCCACCACCCCCGTTTTATAGATGAGGAAATGGAGCCCCCGTGGCAGAAGCACCTGGCTGGGGTCTCATAGCCCACAGGGTGGGGGCGGGATGGGAGCCGGGCTGTAAACAGACCAGCGAGGGCCTGTGTCCCGGCAGACAGAGCTCCTTGGAGGAGGAGCTGGTGTTCTGCCTGCGGATTCCTGCCCCAGTGTTGATGTAATGCAAACGAGTGAAGGAACGGTTGCCTGTGGGCTCTGTTCTCACTGGGAAGACCCCAGCCCTCTCAGAGGGCACCTGCATTCTTCCTGGACATGGAGCCCCTCCCACAACCTGCCTTGAGTGGACACCTGCCCCCACCGCCCTGCGGAAGTCCTCCCTCCCCACGTCCCTAGCCCCAGGGGCCTGCTGTGCCCCAGACACTCTCGCCTTCTGGCTTGAATCCAAGCGCAGGTGGAGTCTGACTTATTGTTTTGCGTTGTGAGTTGTGTGTTTCCCTCTTGCCTCTGGACAAGGGAAAGGCCCTTTAAGAACAGGGCGGGCAGGCCCAGACCTTTACTCAATGGGTGAGTGATTTATTTGTCCATCCAGGAGGTTTGTGTTGTTAATTTACTGAAAACACGCAAATATGCGCGTGCAAAGGCAGGGCACAGGGGTCTGCATCTCAGTTCTCTCCCTCAGCAGTGGCTCCTGAATCCTCCCGACGTTTGCTCGGATCTGCCTCGTCCCCTGTGGGGCCCGGAGGACGGAGCCAGCACCGCGGATTCTTTGTGCCCCAAACATTGCCCCACGGTTCTGGGCACTCAGTAAACACCCCAAATCGTTGGGTGTCACCCCTCCCTGTCAAGGGGGCAAGACACTTAAACAAACATAGGTGGCCACCCCAGAATTCCACAAATCGGATTTTGTCACCCGCTGAGCTAATTCCGTGCGATTTGGTAAGGGCCTTTGGGAGCTGTGACGTGGGCGGATGACCACACGCGGCACTACCTTTGCAGGCGGGAAGGAATCCGAGGGCACCCTTCGTTCGTTGTCCCCATCCTGGTGCGACGTGCCTCCCTTTCCGCAATTCCCAACAGTTAGACACCACCAGGGATTTCCTGCCGGGAGAAACGACAGCAGGGCAGTTGACAGCATCCTTCCCGCCGCTGGGGAGGAAGGCGGTGGTGTCCCCCGCGGGCACAGCGTGGGGAGCGAGGCAGGAAGGGCTGTGAGAACCGACCGTCCTGGGAAGTGGGGAGCGACGAGGCAGGGTCGGAACCCACCGCGGGAGTCACGGGGGGGAGTCGGGGCTGGGACGGTGCTGAGTCTGTCCCAGTCCCGGGGCCGTCAGCAGCGGGAGGACAAGAGCAGAGAGAGTTCGCCCTTTTCTGCCTGGTTTACATCCTCTACGGACGCCAAGAGAACGAGAAGATAATTCTCAAAATAAGTTATAACCAAACGCTGTGTACGAGGATGTTCACGGCAGCCCTATTCGTAGGCGCACAGAGACGGACACCACCCCGAGGCCCGTCGGCGGGGACGCTGGGTACATCACACGGAAGGAAAGGGAGCGGGACGAGAGGCGCACGGAGGGGCACATGCTCCAACACGTGATGCCGGGGACGGGGCTGCGGCCGTGCGGAGCGACTGATTCCGAGTACAGGAAGTTCTAGAACAGGCAAAACTAGTCAGTGGTGGAGGAGCTAACTCAGTGGCTGGCCGGGTGGGGGGACAGCTGGCAGGGGACACGGGGTGGGGCTCGGTGGGGGTGAGGGCGCCAGGGGCGTGTGCATTTGCAGATGTGGGTGCTTCATCGCTGGCCGATTTTTATCTCAAAAGAAAAAAGGGAATTGTAAGCCAACGTGGAACTCTGGTTCGTGAGTCACGCGCTGCGGGCTCACGGGAAGGTGCGCGGACACCTGCAGCCTGCTTCCAGATGCGTCAGAAATGACCAACCAGGTGACGGGCAGACGGAGGGGTCAGAGCCGGCTGACACGTGCTAGAGCAAGTGCCGGAAAATACTGCTAGTCGGGCGGCGGTGGCTCCGCCCCACCCCTTCCACCGTTCTGCATGTTTGGAAGTGCTGGTGATAAAACGTTGGGGCAAAATCCACTGCAAAATAAGCGCATAAAGGACTATTTTTGGAGAGTCTGGGGGAAGGCGCTTTGCTGTGGCAAGTGGGAGGTGCTGAGCTGGGAAACCCTGTGGGTTTGGAGCCAACATCCCGCCAGATGCCTCGGGGGATGATCCGGTGCAGACCTGAGGTTTTCTGGAGTCTAGACCAGGAGGAGGGTCTGGGACCAGCCACTTCCTTGAATACCGTGATTCGTGCCTTCTAGGACTTTGCAGACCAGCTGGGAGGTCACACACACGTGCCGGCTGTGGTGGGGCGGGAATGCGGCCGGGCTCTGGAGGCCCGGCCCGCGGTGGCTTCTGGGGCTGCGGGATGGGGAGCGAGCGGGAGGGCGTCCCTGCGTGGTACTGCAGGAATGGAGTCTGTGTGGGGCGTGCAGCGACAGACAAGGGTCAGGCTGGATAAAATCGAGGGGGAAACTAGGGGTTTGGTAGGTTGGAGCCAGATTTTTGAGGCTCTGAGAGTGGGGGCTGGGATCTCAACATACCAGGCCACAGGGAGCCATGCATGGTTCTTGAGCAGGGGGAGGCCTGGGGGCAGGACTGAGCACGGTGGAATGATTGGGGGAAACTACATGGGACCTGGACTCTGGGCGGAGGGAGAGGAAGGAAAGAAAGGGAACATCTGAGGAGAGGCCATAGAAGTTGGCAGCCTTCAGGGATGGAGGAGAACGGGGAGCCAGGACTTAGGTCTGGGTCCACTGAGTCTTTCTTGGCCTCTCACAGCTGGCCCTCTGCGTCCTTCTGTGTCCCCTGCCATCCATGTGACCTGGGCGTGGAGAGCTCTGCAGCAGTGTAGGGGCGGAGGATCGGCCTCCCTGCGAGGCTGTCCAAATCGAAGCCTCTGAGCCCCACCAGGCCAGGCGCCAGGCATCCCGTACACCCCAAGCGTGGACTCACCCTACAGAGTTAGCTCTGGAGGGAGCAGCCGGCACCTAGCCAGGCCCCCCAGGGGTGGCTGGGACGGTGGGCTCCCGCCACTGCCTCCCCGCCCAGCCTCAGCCCTGCAGCTTCCCGCCAGCTCCTCCTCTCTCCCTCGCCCTTCCCCAAGTCTGTGTCCTCGGCCGAGAGTGGGGACGGGACGCCTGCCTCTGCCGTGGCGGGAGAGGACTTGTGCCTGGGTGGGGAGGGGGCTGGACAGGCAGGATCTGGGCAGCCCTGCTCCACACAGAGCCGAGGGCAGGGAGGGGCATCGCACTGGGGGATGCTGAACAGGCCCTGCCAGTCAGGAACGGCCTCCAGCACAAAGCTCTCCGGGTGTCCCCAACACAGCACCGAGGCTGGGGCTGCTGGGATGCTGAGTGGCTGGGGGGGTGGAGGTCCGTGGTGGGCGTGTTCTCAGGGAAGGCCTGGAGTCTGGAAGCCAGGCTCACTTACCTGGTGGCAGGTGTCCTGACAGGCTTCCGTCGACAGGAGCACCTGCGGGTGGGGGCCAAGGCCTCTTCTGTTCTGCACAGCGTTCCTGCTGCAGGGACCTGGCCCTACCTGGAGGGACAGGTGCAGGGCAGTGGCGTGGGTCTTGCCAGCCCAGGGCCTTCCCAGGGCGAGAGCCAGGTCCTTGGGGCAGGTGAGCCTGACAGATGGGGAGAGGGTCCTGCTTTCCTCTGCCCCTCGCCAAGCCCAGGGAGGTCTGACTGGGACCCTAGGAGCGGGAGAAGGAAGCCAACTGCTTTCCCCTCCCCCGCCACACACGACCTTCTTTCTTCTGGGATGGGGGTTGAGGGGTGGAGCACCCTGGTGGGAGGGTCGGCCCTTTAAGCAGCAAAGTGGACAAGGAGGCCTCACCGCTATCCAATCACGACCCTGAGCAGCCCGCTCTGCCGTCTCCTTGCTGAGAACGCGCAGTGGCGCAGGCTCCCGCGAGAACTTGGTTCTTGGCAGCCCCAGGACGTCCTGGAGCGGAGGTGCTGTTTGCACCCCCTGGTAGAGATGAGGAAACTGAGGCTCAAAGAAGCTAAACCAATTGGACCTGGGGCAGAGCCGGAAGTGCACTGGCTCCGACCGGGGCTGTCTGATTCCAAACGGTGCCCTGCAATCCGGGCCCCCTGCCCGGCCCCGCGCGGTCGTCTGTCATCCTGCGACTCGGCCTCCACTGCACAGACCGGGAAACTGAGCGCCCAGATCACAGATGACCAGTGTGGCCGAAGTAACCGGGGGCAGCCCAGCACTTGGGCCCCAGCCCGCCCTCTCCCGTGCAGCTCATTTAGGGGTCCCCACCCCCCCCGGGGCTCCTCCTTCATCCGTGCCCCCCATTCCGGGCCCCTCGCACCCACTCCGGTGGGAATCCTCGCAGTTTCTCCAGGATCGTTAATACCCGTCAGCGGCGAGCAAACAAACTGCCCGCTCCATTTATTTCGCAAGTCTCCCGATTTAATTAGGTTTTCCAGTTTTCCGCCTGTCCTGGGCCAATCACTCCTTAAAACAGTGGAGAATTCATTTGCACCTGCTGTCAGAAACCGTCTCTCCACAGTTAGAAAAATAATTAAGCCATCATCACACATCAGGGGTAATGAATCACCATTTTTCATTCGGTTTGCAGGTCGTTTGTTTTCTGCGGCACTGGCAACGGAGGTGCAAACGAAATCTGAGCAGCTGCCAAACGGCCCTGCTCCCTCTGCAGCCCGGCCCTTCCCTTCTCTCCCGAGACCCCTTCTCCGGGAGCGGCGCCTGCACGGCAGCCTCTGAGGCAGCCAGGCCCCTTCCTGTCCTCCACGCCGGGGCCCTGCTGGCGGCCACAGGCCGTCACCTGCTCTGCTCCTTCTCAGGAATCTGACTCCCGGGTGGCCGCTCTCCAGGTCGCGTGGAAGGTGTCACCTGTAAGACAGCCACGCGCGTGTCCTAGGGCCGCTGTAACAAATGACCACAGCCGGGGGCTTAGACAACAGCCGCGTCATCTCTCAGGTTCGGGAGGCAGAGTCCAAGATCAAGGTGTTGCCAGGGCTGCGCTCCCTCTGAAGGCCTGAGGAGGGTCCCTCCTTGTCTCTTCCAGCGTCTGTGGTTCCAGGTGATCCTTGGGGTTCCCAACTCATAGACGCGTGGTTCCAAGGCCTGCCTCCGCCGTCCCGCGGCTTCCCCTCCGTGTATGGAATCTGCCTCTTCTTTCTCCGTCCTGGCCACTGGCTTCAGGGCCTGCCTGATCCAGGACGATCGCATCTCCAGATCCTTAACTTGATTCCATGTGCAAAGACCTTATTTCCAAATAAAGCCCAGTCACAGGTTCGGGGGTGAGGACTGAGACACATCGTGGGGGGAAGGAGGACACAATTCGACCCACTACGGGGTTGGAAACGTTCACCCCTCTGGTGGTTGGGTTCTCCAGCCGTTCCACACCTGGACACCTCCAGGGTCCCAGGAGACCCTTTGCCTGGGCACACCCAGCAACCTGGCCCTTCCTTGCAGGGTAGGTAGGCCAGGGTTTGGGGGCTTGGGGCTGGTGTGTCCACCCCACAACGATGACCGAGTGGACACTGGCCATGCACCACGGGCCAGGCTCTGCGGGGCTCACAGGGGACGCCCCACCCAGGACCTTACCCATCCCACGGTAAGGTCAGTGGGTGCCCAAACCGTTGCTGGGATTGTGGGGTGGGAGAATTAAGACAACTAGTATTGGGGTGTCCTCCCCTTTAAAAGGGAAACGAGATCTAAGTCCTATTTCCTGTCTCCTCCCCTTTCCCCTGCACCAAACCTAGGGGTCTCATGCACATTAGGGACTCACAGGACACTGAATAGAAGGTTTGCATTTTGTTGACTCTCTCAAGGTTGTGCCATTGACTGATTGATTGATTGACTGATGGATTGATTGATTGCATGGACCCGCGACTCTCTGGCCTGGCTGGCTCTTATTTTTTTGTTCTCCCTGTGTTGGTTGAAGTTGACCTATTTTGGGGTGGTAGTACCCACAGTCCACCACCCGGTGGCGCTTGTAAGCCGCGGAGAGAGCGAGGCACCGGTGCCGAGGTCCTGGTCCTTATGTTTCTGTTTGGTGGTGCACGCAGGAATGTGTCTCCCCTGCTGACCCGTCATGCTAGAAACAGCCCGGCGAGTGGTAAGAGCCACGCCGTGGCTGACCGCTCTGTGGCGCAACAGTCCCTGAGTTGAAAAATGAGCACACCAGGTATGGGCTTCTACAACGTGTTCTGCTGTTCTGTCCTGTTTTGGTTTGGAGGAGGATTTCTCAGCGAGGGCCGCGAGCTAGGCTCTCTGTAGACGCACATTGGGGGAGACCTCCTAGGTGGCAAGGTTTAGTGGTGGCTTCGGGGTCTGGCCCAGCTCAGGAGAGTGTGGGGACTGCACTTCCAGCTTCAGAGGTGGCCGGGCTCGGAGGTGGAGACCTCCAAGGTCAGGGCAGTGACGGGGCCCACAGGAACCCTCAGGGAAGAGGCGTGTCCAGGTCTCACCCCCAGTGTTGGCGTTTGTGCGGTGGGAGCCACAGGGAGGAGCCGGGAAGGGGCTGGGAGCACCTGGGACACCCTGCCGACCACGACATCTTCCCTGCGTGGCGTTTTCCTCTTATGAGGACACAGGTCACGTTGGATTAGGGCCCCCCCTAATGACCTCCTCTTTACCTGATCATTTGCTCCCCTGAGCAAATGAGGCTCCCTGAGTAAATGAGGCTCCCCTGTGCAAATGAGGCTATTATCTGCAAAGACTCTATTTCCTAATAAGGCCACACTCACAGGAACTGGGAGGTGCTACTTCACATGTCTTAAAGGAAACACCCACCTCAGAAGTTGCTGGGTGGCCAGGTGAGCTCGCCTGGAAAGGTGGCTAGACTCGTGCCGGCCCTGTGTAAACACGACGTGGCAGTCCGCGGGGCCGCTGTTCTGTTGTTTCGTGTGTCAGCATTTCTCTAAGTAGCTCGGATCTCAGCCTCAGCGCTGCTGACCACTGGGGCCGCGACGCTCTCTGTGGTGGGGTCTGCCCCACCCATCACAGGATGTCCCGCAGCACCCGTGGCCCCTGCCCAGTGGACACCAGAGTCCCCTCCCAGCTGTGTAGCTGGGACAACCACAAATATCTCCAGATGTTGCCAAATGCCTCCTGGGAGGTAAACTAGCTCCTGGTTGAGAACCACTAACATAGCTTTTACGTAGCGTGTTTCACATTTCAATAAGTCTTTCCAAGCTGCCTAACCCTAGGGCCTCACCGGTTCACACCCTGTAGCAGGTTCCCACACACACGGGAGGAGAGGACTCTTCAGGCTTCTCCACCTGCCTGGTACAGTGGCGCAGACCAATGCATGAAGCCTCGGCCCAGCCCGGGCGTTCCTCAGGGCTGGGCACTCCAGCGCTTGTGGGGGTTCAGGAAGGTTCTGGAAGCCCTCCCTTCTGGCTGACCCTGGACCCAGATGCTGGAGCAGGAAGCTGGTGGCAGGTGAGGTTCCTTGCACCCCAACAGTGCACCCGTGCCCCAGACTCTGATGGTGGGTGACGGCCCACTGCCGAGCGGCAGCCCTGGCTGGCAGGTTCAGCGGGCGAGGGTCCTCCTCCCTGCAGGACACTCCACGCCCACAGCTAGGAGACGCAGCCTGGACCCAGGGCTGGCACGATGGGCTCCTGTTCACATCCCATCTCGGCCCCTCACTGCTGTTGACCTGGAGCAAGGGACTTCTGTCCCTATGCCTCAGTGTCCCCAAGTGTAAAGTGGGAGAACAGTCCCACTCTTTGGGGTTGGAGGAGATGACCTACAGGAAGCACTCAGGCGAGTGCCTGGCACACAGTGACTGCCAGGTAAGTGCCAGCTGTCACTGTCTGATGCAAAGTGGACCTCACTGTCCGCTGTAAACCATAGCCCAGGGCTCTCTGCTTGGGCACTGAGCCTGGTGCAGGAGAGGTACCTCCAGCCTCCGTGAGGCCCACCTGAGCAAATGAGGCCCACCTGAGCAAATGAGGCCAACTTGAGTAAATGAGGCTGACCTGTGCAAATGAGGCTCCCTGAGCAAATGAGGCTCCCCTGTGCAAATGGTTCACAGGTGACATGGTTAAGTGACGCCAGGTGCATGGTAGGGTCCCAGGACGTGCGAGTCCATTGGGCACTAAGGGGTTGGGCAGCTCCATCACATTCCTTCCAGGAGTGACGTGGCCTGTGCCTTGGGAGTGGTCCTCTAAGGCAGGAGCCAGAGGATGTCCTTGACAGAGGCCACCACACATTGCTGGTCTGGTGTCAGCCTGTGATGGCTGGAAACAAAACAAACAAGCAAAAAGCCTGGGCCTTCTCCACCGACTGCTGTCAAAGCCCTGGTCCCGGCGTAGGTTGAGGTGAGGCTCAGACAGAGCCTTGCTGTGCGTGAGACCATGTGAGACGGTGGCCGTGGTTGCTATTGGGACGGTCTGTCCGTCTTTGAGGCGTCCTGGAGGGGCTGCTTGGCCCTGGATTCTCGTCCACCTCCTGCAACCCGACCTGCTCTCCAGGACAATGGCGTCCCCACCCGCACACCTGCTTCCCTTCTTGGCTGAGGCTGTGCTGTGTCTCCAGCCACTATCTCTATCCATCTGTTTCTCATTTAGTGCAAAGTGGGGACCTGGCTGCGGCTCCCAGGAGCTGGGGGCAGGGGCCGACGGCTGCCGCGAGCTGGCTCCCAGCATTGCCAATCAGCGCCGCTAGGTGGCGCCAGGGACCAGGAGAACATTGAGCGTTTCCCGCCCGGCCTGGCGCTCCCGGGTTTGCTTCCAGAGGCTGTGTCCACTCCGTCTCCTACTTCAACCGCCGACAGCTTGTTCTCTGATAAACAGGTTAGGTGGAGGTAGCAGTGTGGGGTGGGGGCGTCGTTGGCGGAAGAGGTGCCCTAGGCCTTTGCCCCTCTGCTGTTGGCAGGTGGCTTCCTGCATAGGACTGAATTGTGAAACCCCAAATCAGCCTCTGTACAGGTTTTGCATGTTTGAGAAAAATGCCTGGGAACTCTGTTATGTTTTATCTCCTGCTCATATCACAGGGCACGATGTACTCTGAACTGCAAATTTTAGTGGTGCTCTTGCTTGGTATTCTAAGTTTGGGGAAAGGAAATGCGTGTTAATTGATAAATATTCGTATTTAGTAAGTACATGTTAAGACAAATGAGAAGGAATCCTTGCTCTTCAGATAAGCTC
The DNA here is from genome assembly GCA_963575035.1 of Avahi laniger. Taxonomy (NCBI): domain Eukaryota; kingdom Metazoa; phylum Chordata; class Mammalia; order Primates; family Indriidae; genus Avahi; species Avahi laniger. Next base: position 51,046 of record CAUYSK010112039.1, read on the forward strand.
TGGAGGAGTAAGAGTGTATCAGTCAATACGAGCAGGTCATGCTTGGTAACAAATAGCCCCACACCAAAGTTCTGTAGCAAATACAGGGCTGTTCCTGGCGTGCATGGCACTGGGTGCTGGGCCTGCTGTTGCCCCCCAAGACCCAAGCTCGTGCACAGAGGGTTAAATCGTGAGCCCTGGACCGCACAGCTTGTGAGTGGCAGGGCTAGAATTTCAAGCCATGTGGCTACAAAGTCCACCGAGCCGCCTCTGCTGCCCAAGTTTGGATTCAGGAATAACTGTATACACAGCCGGTGAGAGCAGACCCAGGGGAGGAGGCCGCCTCAGTTTCCTCCACTGTTGGCCCCACTATGCGCTGTTATTCGCTCCGTTCGCAGAGGGGGAGGTGGGGCTATGAGAGATTGAGGAAGCAGCCCAAGGCCACGCAGTGGGTCCAGGGCCAGGTGCTCTCGGAACCCTGTTGCTTGTCTGCGTGTTTCCGAGACAGCAGGAAGCCTGACCGTCTCTCTGCCCTGGCGGGAGTAGTGCCACGTGAGTGTCCTTCCACCACGTGTCCTCCTGGTAAACCACCCGTCCAGTGAGCCTCCGGCACTGGCAGGAGGGCACCCAGGGTGGGTTCAGTCTGGTGTCTTCTTTTACAGATAAACTGGGGTCTGGAAAGGTGGTGTGCCCTGCCCCCCAACACGCACGTCCTGGTGTGAGTGGCAGTGAGTGGGGGGAGGGGACCCCAAGCTCAGGAGTTCACGCATTGCACCTTTGAGCCCCTGCCTTGTCCCTGGGCCTCTGTTTCTGTGGAGTTTGCAGGGAAGGCGGGGCTGGGGCACCCCTGCCCACACTGGACAGAGGAAGGTGAAACTGCATCAGAATCCAGAAGCTTCCACCTTCCTTACCTAGGCCTCCTTATCCCCCCAGAGGGTGGGTTTTCGGGTAAACTTTCAGACTTACTGGAGCGGCAGGTAACTGCTCCTTGAGTTGAGATGTGCTGACTGAACACAGGAAGCTCCGCAGGCCCGGGATGTGCCGGCGGCGGTTGGAGCTGGCGGGGTGGAGAGGTGAACGTGGGGGCTGGGGGCCTGCAGGGGGGCAGGCTGCGACGTGGAGGGCAGGAATGAAGGGGTGCGTGTGGCAGAGATGAGGGCAGGGGCCTGGCTCTGCGGGGCTGTTCTGTCCTCACGGGGACTCCGGGCTCTGATCTCCTCCCCGGGGGCAGGGCAAGGCCTTCTCTTGCCCCCACCAGGCAGCCCTGGGCCTTTTCCTCTGTTTTGCTCATGAGTGATACAAGGAGAGTGGAAAGGAGGGAGGCGGTTCCTGCACAGGGTGTTCTTCCTCGTGGCCCCTCCATCCCTCCTCCCGGGAAAGAGACCGGGGTAGCGGACGGACGGGCAGGGTCCCCGCAGGGCTGCCCCAGACTGAGCCTCCAGCCTGCTGATTGGGTGGGGGCAGCCTCAAGACCCCTGCGGAGAGGGGCGGCCAGGAGGTGTGGATGGTCCAGACCAGGGTCTCCCTCCCGGCCCAGGGATGGTTTCCACCAGGCAAGAGCGCAGACCCTGACCCAGTGCACCCTGACCTCGCGCCTGGGAGGCAGCTCAGAACACACAGGTCCTGCCATGAGGGTCAGGCCACACCTTCTCCTGCCTGTGCGGGCGTCGGGACACAGGAACACACACATGTGCAACACACCACAGGGCTGGGGGATCCCAGAAACGCTCATTGTAAGCGGCGAAGGAAGCCGCGTGTGGAGGCCGCCGTGCTGGAAGGACGGGAGACCTGGCTGCTGGGAAGAGTTGGGGGAGCTTGGTCCCTGCCGCGGGAGCGGATGGGCCCAGAGGAATTGTTGAGGGGGCTGCAGGGGCTGCCCACGGAAGGGAGGCCAGGCAGCCCCTGGGAGCCTGGCAGGGGCACATGTGGCCCTGAGAGACCACTGGGGAGCTGCCGGAGGCTTGGCCGGGATGTGGACATTCCAGCATGGCCACTAGGGGCGGCGCGGCTGCAGGCGGGAGCAAGTGAGCGTCAGCGGCCACCGGGAGCAGGAGTGCTCCAGTCAGCTTAAATCCCATTTTTAGGAAATTTTTTTTTTCTTTTTTTACAAAAGAATCTCCTTTTTTAAGAAATGCCTGGTTTTGGTGACTGAGGAAGGAGCGTGCAGGTGGAGGACATCTGGACACAGCCGAACACTATTTGAATGTGTTTTTGAAGAAATAAGGAACGGGCTCCATGAGCTGGGCCGTGGATGTCCCTTGACACAGCTCCCTAAGGGGGGCTCCCACCGGTTCTAGCGTCCTGTCGGCCTTGGTCACGCCGGGTGCTTTGGAGGCCACAGAAGGACTCCATTCCGTGGTCCCCAAGCTGCTCCGGCCTGGACATGACTCCCCCAAGCCTGGTCTGTGACAGAGCCTGTGGTCAGGGCCAGGTGGGGGCCCGGGAGAGGCAGCCAGAGGCCGGTGTGGTCATGGCCTGGTCTGTGTGGTCAGAGAGCTGCGGACACGTGCACACACGCTTATACATGCAACTACATGCTTGTACACATGACCACATCCATGCACATGTATGTGTGCAATACTTCCACACACTGTATGACGCACACGTGCTCCCACATTGCTCACACACATGCACACATTGTGCACACGTGCAAGCACATGAGTTAATCTGGTCCTGCTCTCAGGGGGTGGGTCGGGAAGGAGTGGGCTCCTCCCTCGACTCCAAGCCTGGGCCCCCAGAGGCCCCGCCCTGGCAGCGTGGCACCCAGGCAGCGCTGAGCGCCGCACAAGAAAGAGCTCACCGGCCCCTCACCGTGTGCAACTGGTGAGAGCCGGTCCTCCCTGCCCTGGCGTTCCCATCTAGCCCACGAGTGCCGCGCCAGCCCCCTCCCAGCGGAGTCCCGAGAGTCGGTGGGCCCAGGCAGCGCCCACCCCGGACCAGGCCCCGCTGGAAGGCTGGGGCTGCTTTCCAAGGCCTGGGGCTGGTTTTCAGGGATTCTAATGAGGCCGCTCCCTAGAGGGCATTTGCCTTCCTGTGTTTGGACTCACGCCTGTGAGTTGTTAGCATAATAGGACTGGTTTTTTTTTTTTTTTTTTAACCTTTAAGGATGCTGCTTTTTTCCTGATGAAAAGTACACCCAGATACACAAACCCTTTAATAGGCAGTATAAAATCAGTTTTTACTGTAGGAGCAAATGTTCATTACTAGAAGTCACCCAGTGAAAGTGTGTGCATGAGTGTGAGTGTGCCCAGATCTGTGCGCGGACAGCTGGACGCAGTGGAGAACCTTCCAGAACTCGAGAGGGGCCCCAGGGAGCACAGGGGATCCCTGAGTCCTGCTTACCTGTCCCTGTTCAGTGCTAGAGGTGCTAGCCTGGGGGCGAGGGCAGAGAAAATGGTTTTAAAAATAGTGAAAACACTTTGGATAGCAGGATTTCTACACCCCAGGTATCTGCCTTCCAATTCTGTTTCCGTTTTTCCCTCATAAGAACCGTCCTTCCCACGTAGACGGCAGTCACTGCACACAGGGTCCTGCCATGTCACCTGTGGAGTTGGTGCTGGGGGCAGTCCTCTGCCCCAGGTGGGGTTGGTGGAGATACAGAACTTAGCCTTCTGGGGTGAGGCGGGAAATGCGGACCCCACTGGGGCGGGAGACAGGGCCCGGCAGCCCGGAGGGGCTGGGACCCCCAGGGGACGCAGGGAACAGCAGGCCCAGACGTCCAAAAGGGCGTAAATCCCCTGGGAGGGGCCCATGGGCTGCGGGGCAGGAGCTCACACTGACCCTGGAGGAGGCGTTCAGCTCCGTAGGGACCTGGTGGGGACACGACAGCCGGGGCCCTCCATCTGCACCAGGCGTCTGTGTCTCCGTCACTCCCTGACGTCTCGGTGATGGCGCGAGGGCTCTGACTTCAGACAGACCCCAGCACAGACTCCCGCTCTGCCCCTCGCCAGCTGTGGCCTGAGGGAGTCCCTGCCTGTCTCTGTGACAGGAGGTGGTGGGGCCCACGCAGTAATGCAGGGTGCATGCAGTGTGGGACAGTAAACCTCCACGAGTGAGACGCCCTGAGTTTCCAGACGGGCTCAGCCAGCACCTGTGACCCCCGTGGCCAGGAGCCAGCACAGCCCCCGCCCCGCCCTTGTGGGACGAGGACCCCCATCTTCATAGGGGTTCGTCGACTGTCTCTGTGTCCCTCCCGCATCCTCCTCTCGATGGCTTCAGGCTCCTCTGTGAGCATCTTGCTAGAAACCGATTCTCTTCCTCCAGTGACCTTTGCGAGTCCTGCCTGACTGCTAATCGGCTGGCAGTGGACACGGGGCCCTGGCACGTCCATCCCTCCCCACGCTGCTGGGTGCTCTGGCTGATCCGCCGCGGGCCCCATGAGGGGCTGCATTCTGCCCTGTCGTGGGACCTGGAAAGTGCCCATCCTGGGCTCTGTCCACCCCTCCTGTCCCTGCCCTCTCCGGTTATTCCCCTACAAGGTCTGTGTTTTAGGACAAGCTGCTGACGTTTGGGGACCTTAGGGGTTGGTAAGGGCCCAGCCAGGGCTGGGTGGCGTCGGTCCCATCGCACTCCCTACCACTGAGCTGGGCTCCTGGGGACCTATTGGGCTGTTCCCGATGGCACTGGAGGAATTCGGGTGGGGCGTGTCCAGCCCGTGTCCATCACGTGGCCACTGACTCAAGGAGCTGCTCCCTCCCCGCTGACATACCCCAGGGTCCAACTTGCCGTGTTCAGGGGTCAGTGGGGGCTGGCGGCTCAGTCTGTGTGCAGAGTGGGCTGGGTGCCCGCCAGCTGAGCCAGTGCTGGCACACGTGGCTGTGGCCTGCTGGGGCCCCGCCCCTGGCTCCCTGTGGCCTTCCCTTGGCCCCTGGCTGTAATTTCCTGAGGCCCTGGGTGGGCCGGCCATGCTGGGCCGGAGTCGGTTGCCAGCAGGGCTCCTGTGCTTCGGTTCCCACTGTGTCCCTCTTGCACGGGTTTGGAAGCTGGCTTCGCAGGTGCCACAGACAGGACATTCTGAGGGCTTCAGGGTTCTCCAAGGTCCAGCCTCCTTAGATCTCCAGTGCAGCCTCCCTTCCGGAATACTCACTGGGCCAAGAAATGCCCCGGGGAGGTGGACCACCCGCCTGCAAGCAGAGGAGGCCCATTAGGAGCACTTGGGGAGGGTGTGGCCAAAGGTCCTGTGAGCGGCCCCACCCGCCCCAGTCCTTGAGGGCTTCCTCTGAGCAGACCCACAGCGAGCACCCAGAGTGCCACATCCTCGGAGAACCATTTTCCTTCTTCACTGGCCTCACTTGGGACCCCTGTGAGCGAGTGTGCCCTGGAGGCTTAGCAACCCTCTCCTGTCCTTTCCCCCCATGTCCCCAGCAGGTGCCACCTCCCTGCCCCCAACCAGCCTGACTTGGCCAAAGCCCTCTGGCCACGTGCACTTTGCAAGTTGTCTCTGTGCCGAGGGCATGCACGTGGCGGCGAGAATGTCCACAGAGGCCCGCTTTGCCAGGCAGTTGAGTCCGACCTTGGAGAGACTGGCTTCTGACCCCGTGTAGTGCTTTGGGTCCAAGGCCCTGAATCCACTGCTTGCTGGTGGGTGGTGGTGTCTCGTCCTGCCTGCCCCCAGCTCCCTAGCTCTTGGTGCCGCACACAGAGGTCTCGGGGGCTACCGCACCTCTGAAATCAGAGGCTGGGACCACCAGGTCCCCGGGCCGGCCTGTGAGGCCACTCTCCAGTCTGGCTTGTGCCACTGTGAGGACGGAGGGCAGGCGGTGCTGAGCCACCGGGTCCTCCAGCTGCCCAGGGGTGCCCCGACCCCCACCAGCCACGGCTCCGGGCACCAGTCTGACTCTAACCGTGTGTTCTGGTGCTTTCCTGGGGGGCACCCACAGAAAGTCCGTCCTCTGCGCTGTTCCACCAGGAGCATTTCCCATAGTCAGGACAGGATCCAGTCATCTGGGGATCCCTCCAGGGAACGCTGTTCCTTCAGCAATGAAATTTAATCAGCAGCAATTAATTCTCTGTCAAGAAAGCCTGAGATTTTGTGCTGGAAAGGGAGAAAAAGTGACTAAATCTTTGATCAAACAAGTACGTGTGCTGAAGGCTGGGTACAGTTAACTACTTTTTGCCGGCGTGTCGCTGCGGCTGGGGGCAGGGGATGGTGCCTTCACTCCTGCCCGGGCCACATGGCCAGCCGCGTTAGGTGCTAGGCAAGGGCTCTGCTGGGGAGGGGGCTGACAAGCTGGTCTTGGCAAGGGGCGGGTGCAGGAGGAGGGCGGCAGGAGCCCCAGGCAGGCTCTGTGACCATGTGCTGTCCCCAACTTACGAACACACCCTGCGTCCCATCCTCCTCTGTGGTCTCAAGAGGGTGGTCACTGGATACTGGACCCCAGGGCCCTGGTGCAGACTCCGGTATTGATTCTACTCTCTAAGCGCGAGCGTGCGTGCTGGAGAGGGAGAAAGTGATTGATTTAGAAATGTGCCCACACAGCCCCAGAATACGTGTCCCACTGGCCAAAGCCCATCATGAAGATAATTAAAACCAGCCATTCAGATTAGCCACCCTGGCCTCCCGCCCCAAACCTCAGCACAAGCTCAGCAAGACTCTGGAAACGCCACGTCCTGGCTCCCTTTGCACCGGGTTGCAAGGAGCCCGGGGGGAGACACGCGAGGTGTTGGGGGCTGCCCAGGACCACGTGGCATCAGAGAGCTGTTTGCAGGGATGCCGGACCGAGGCCTCAGAAATGCACGTGTGATTGTGCCGTGGCCGATCTGGAAAGGTCTTTGGTTCGGAGGAAGGGTTGCTGTGGCTGTCAAGCGCATCCAGAACCAGTTTGCGGGAGCTACGCCAGACTGCGCTGGCCCTCCGTTGCTGCCGTAGAGGACGTGGGGGACAGGTGTGCCCAAGAGCCACCTGGGTAGTACCCTCGTGCCGACCAACACGGGTACGGTCTTGGGAAGGTATGGTCTTTTTGCCAAGATCCGGGCTGCGCTGACACAGCTGGCGGGCACCAGCAGGGGCCCGAGCTCCAGCCCTGCGTGGTCCAGGGCCGCCCTTTTCCCCGCGGTATGGCAATGCCTTTCGGGAAGGCTGCCTCTGGGCGACCAGTTTCCGTCAACACAGGTGTCTGGGTGCCTGTCGCACAGTTTGCTTCAGTTGATGTGGCCGGCGGCGTCACAGCCCCAAAGAAACCAAATGCGCATGGCCGGGTGTGTCTACACCAACCCAGGGCATGTATCCGAGGACCCAGCAGGCTCGCGTTTCGCTGGCTCCTACTGTGTGCGAGTTTAACCTTTCTGGACCCTTCCTGGGGTGCCTTGGGGAGGGTGTCGGTGGTTACCGCTTCACAACATGCCCGTAGAGGTGAAAGTGGACTGCGTGGGAGGGAAAGGAACCGTCCGTGCAGAGGCTTTGTCAAATACTTTTAGCGATGGTGAAGTCGGGTTTTGGTTTTATTTCCTTGGCGCACTCTTGGGCCCTCTTCCTAGTCCTCCCTCTTTCTCTTTGCACTTTCAGACAGCCCCTCACAACACTCTTGGGATCAGGGAAGGGGAAGGAAATTTGGAGGTGAGAAAGGAAGACAAGACTCACCTGGCAGAGCTCCCATTGCCGGGGCCTCAGGGTTTGGAAAATGGGAACAAGGGGACGATGTCCTTAGGAGAGCCCTGCCCCCAACCCCACCCCACTCCTACGCAACACGTAGAGGAAAGGGCATTTATTCACGCGGTGGTGCCGAGCCCTGTGCCAGTGGATGGGAACACTGAGACCAAAGGATGCCCTTCTCCACCGACCCTCAAGGGGTCCCGGTCTAGGACGTGCCGCCCAGTAGGGCAGCGCAAGCACCCCGAGTGCAGCTGCAGGTGCCGTGAGCGGGGCGCACACCTGGATTTCAAAGACCCATACAAAGGAAGAAATGAAAACTATCTCATCCATAGTTCTTACATTGGTTACATGACAACATAATGTTTAGGATATACTGGGTTAAATGAAATAAATTAACCTCAATTTCACCTGTTTACTTTTTAAATTTTCTAGTAAATACTAGCAATACTATCTGTTGATAATCACAGGTGCCTGGTGCATGACACCGAAAGTCGGCAGCGCTCATGGGGGCATTTAGAAAGTGCAGTAGGAGCCCGGGCCGGGTGCCTGGTTCTGTTGGAAGCTGCTGACGAACCTCCCTGTTCATGTAATGCGTCTAAAACACCCACCTGGATGCCTGGCAGAGCCGGTGCCCAGCCATTTCCAGACTCTTGCCCAAACTCACCTCCCACACGGGACAACCCCCGCCTCTGCCCAGAGCAGCCCGATCTCTGGCTGGATGTGGACATCGAGGAAAGGCTTCCAGGAGGCTGGGGGGACAGGGGGGCCTCCAGGCAGCGCCGGGGACCGTGCGGCCCTCTCCCGGGCCAGGCGCGGGGCTGCAAGGTCTGTGGTCGGTGCGGCCGGACGAGGGCCCTTCATTGCGAATGCGCGGCCTGCCCGCCGCCATCACAGCAGCCCCGGATAAAGTGTTCCCGTGAAGAAGATAATTGAAAATCAAAAAAGACTTTGTTAATTTGATTAGGCAGAGCCATAGTTGAATTGTTCTTCATCAAAAGAGATTTAATTTTGACATGCAATTAAATCCTCCCGCTGTAGGATCTGCCCGTGTGCGGCAGATGGGCTTGGCAGGCGGGGGAGGGGCGGGGGGCTGCTGAGAGTCGGGATGTGGGGGGGCGCAGGCTGAGGGGGAGATGCTGGGGACTCGGGGAAGGGTGGAAATGAGGGCAGTGGGGCCGTGGAACAGGAGGAAGGGGCCGCAGGGGGCGGAGGCGACAGGCAGCAGAGGGCTCGGGGACGGAGGGAAGGATTTGGACAGGGCAGCAGAACCCAGAGCAGGGGACGCAGGGGACAGCACGGGAGACGCTCTTCCAAGGGGCGCAGAGGGCAGGCCGCTGCCGGAGGGTTCCAAGAGGCTGACACGGGCGTGTGCTGGCTGAAGACTGGCCGTTTCTTGTATGCGTGAACACGGGAGTTGGTCCCACGGGCCGGGGGGGCTCCGGGGTAGCCTGAGATCCTGAAGTACCTGGTGTCAGCCCTGGGCCTGGTTGGGGTGAGCAGATCGTCGGTCTGGGATTGCGGGGGCTGGGCTGTGCGGCCCCCACCCGCAGGGCCGCATGGCAGCCGCCCCGAGAAGCAAAGCTCCAGGCCGCCGCTTACCTGCCGGTGTCGCCACCCACCCAAAGGCAGGTGTTCCGCCCCCCAGTTAAGGTGACAGTGGTGTCTGCTTGAAGAGTCATCCACCTGGTTGTAGAAAATCTGGAAAACTGAGAAAAGTGTGAAGTTGGAGACACAAGAAGCTCCCTTGGGTGAATCAGGGAGGATCATAAACAGAAAACGAAACAAAAAGGGGTAGGGTCGGGACAAGTGCCTTCGACTGCTCACAGGGGACGGTTCTGTGGCTCTCGGACGTAGGCAGATCATTCCCGGACTTGTCCCTGGGGCGGGTGGGGGGAGGCAGGACTCTGGCTGTGACCCACCACATGCAGGCCCATCCTACCCACGGGGACTGAAAGGGCGCTCCCGCCCTCGTGGTGCCCACCGGCAGCAGCAAACAAGCGAAGGCACACGGCTGAGTTGCCTGGCGCCTGCCGTGGGAGGGGCCGTCGTTATGTGGTGCTGGGGTGGCGCCGGAGTGGGCGAAGGTGGCGGGTTTGGGGAGGGTGCTCAGTGTGGGGGTTGAGCTTGTGCTTTGGAGAAGGGAGAGACACGGGTGGGGGCTGGCCCCGGGGCAAGAGGGCTGGAAATGGCTGGTATGTGCCGGGTATTGCAGGGGTGTTTTGGGTGCACGGTGTGAGTAGTGGGGTCCATGGCAGCGTCTCCGGGCGAGAAGCTCCCTCCCTGCCGCAGGTGGCATGGCCAGAGTCCCACCGGGGCTGGGGTGAGCCCGGGGCTCTCTCCCTCTTCCCGAGGCTCGGGCAGCCTGGACGGGGCCCTGGGGCAACAGCAGAGGCTGGACAGGTGCCCTGACGCCCCCGTCACACTGTGTGGCCTTTGGGAGAGAAGCCGGACTCCCTGCCGGCATGCTGGCAGCGAAAGGGTTAGCCCGACAAGGCCAAGATCAATGCGCTGTAATTAGCGAATGTTATCTGTTAGGCCCCTATCAAGAAACATGGGTGTAATTGTGTAAAATAGCCGCCTTAACATGAGAACGCGGCCAGGAGGGGCTGTGGAGAAGAGGGGTGCAGAGGGAGGGTGGGAGGAGGGGGTTTCTCCGCCCAGATCCCTACACAGCTGGGTCTGGAAGCGGCTCCGTCCAGGGCTCAGCCCGGGAGCCCCAATCCTGCCTCAGCTTACCGGGGGTGAGAGCAAAATCTGGAAAGGATGGCCAAGGGGTAGGTCCTAGTGACGCTAACGCCTTGGCAAACGCGGTGTTTATCTTAATGCTCCAGTCCTGTTATTTTAACATATCCTCCACCTGTTCTTGGCAGAAAAATTATGGTCTGGGGCAGGCCTCTCTCCAACGCATGTGTTACCAAAGCGCGATCTCCCGCGTGAGCCTGCTCCGCGCTGGGAAGGGGCGTCCACAGCTCCGTCCCTGTGCCTTGGTGGTGACGGGGACTGAGCCCCACCGGCAGGCATGATGCTTGCGGGTGCTGGGAGACAGGTGCGCTCACGGCGGCCTTCCCGGCCTCCTCCCTCCGTCAGACAACAGGGAGTTAATTTTGTGGCTGCAGAGTACAGAGTGAACATGTGAATGTTAGGTATTAAAACACTTTCCCTGACCTAAAAGTTCATTTCTTTCTTCTGGTTTTAAAAGAAGTTGAAGCATTTTCCTGGGTCCTGTCCCTGCCCTCCCCCAGGGGCACCGGGAGTTTCCAGGTGACAAAGCCCAGGACACTCTGTAGTTTCTTTCAGACTGTCAGAAAAACAACACAAACTGCCCCGAACTCGATCCTCGAGCTGCCTGGAGGGAGCAGTGGGTTTCCCGTCCGGGGCTGTTGTCAGGAGGGGGGGTGCCTGGCTCGAGGTGTGGGGTGGCCCAGGCAGGAAGGAAGGGGACTCCAGGGCGCTAGGCGCTCCCCCCACCTTAGGGTCCAGGGAAGAGACAGTGGACCGTGAGAACCCTAATTGTTCTGTGCTCGGCTGTCCCCACGGTGGAGGGACAGAGAAGCACAATAGACGAACAAAAATCTCCTGTCCCCATCTGAGCCCCCGCCTCCCACCCGCTGAAGACCGGGACATGCCGGGAACCCTGGGGTGACAGGTGGGGGGTTGGGCCGGGGCCGTGGTGAGCAGTGGAGCCAGTCTGTGGACTATTCCTGCTCTGACAATATGCTGGGAGGAATTCAGCCGGGCATTTGGCTGTGTGTGTCGGCGCGGGGGCGGGTCCCTGCTGCCCGGGCCTGCCCGCTCTGCGTTCCGGCCACTGCAGTTTCACCAGTGTCCGCCAAGAGGGTCGTGCTGGAGCCCGGCCGCCCGCTTCCACCGTCCACGCACGCGCCTCGCTTGCCCGCCTGTGCCGCAGCGCCTAGGAGGGCGGCTTCCAGAACGGACACTGGCTCTCTCTCCTGCAAGAGTGAGGCGAAACCAAACGTGGCGTAAAGCTCCCATCCGCGCAGATGGGAAGTCCCCGGGGTTAGTGGAGGAGACAAAACCAGTGGGGATGGCTCCCAGCCCAGGGTAGAAAGAGGAAGGTGTGTTTGCCTGGTGGGGAGGGCTGGGCTCCGGGGTGCTCGGACTCTGCATTGGGGCGTGAACAGGATAAGAATCATATCAGCGTTTCCCGAGTACTCGCTGTGTGTTGGGCACGGATCTGAGCATTCTACATACAGAAACTCGCTAAATGCTCACCGCCACACTGTGAGGGGAGCACAGCTATTACCCTGTTTTATAGCTGAGGAAACCAAGGCACAGAGAGGTCAAGTAACTTGCCTGAGGCCACACAGCTGCTTTGGGGCAGGGAATTCAGGCATCTCACAGTAGTCAGGCTCACCCTGTCAAGGGACCAGATGGAGGAAGGGTGTCCTGCAGCCTGGAGCTTGGTGGCCCTGTTCTGAGGAGGGTGTCATCCCAGGTGCTAAGTTGTGTCAGAGTGGTGCCCCCATGCCTTCCAAGGGGGACCCCAAACCCCTGCCCACCCCATCCCCATCACTGCACCCCCCTGCCCAAGTCAGCCCGGCCACCCGGAAGCTCTGGGCACCTGCCTACTCCACCCTGGGCTGACACAGCAGGAGGCGGCAGAGAGCTCCCCAGAACTCGGTCCCCAGTACCCAGAGCTGGCACCTCATCCTGCTTCTGGGGGCTCCCTGTGGGCTGAGACCTTGTATGTGACTGTGCCCAGCACCCGCAAGTACACACACTCTAACCATCCCCAGCACGTAAGAGGTTCATTGTCACTTGAGGGGTGTGCACGCTTGTGGGTACGTGTGTTTTGTCTCCCTAACTGGACCAGCCACTTCTCAGAGGCAGGGCCCAAATCTCCTCCCTCCAGCCCAGGCTTCCACGAACCTCTGCAGAGTGGGCTGATGGATGATCGATGCTTGCTTATTGACTGACAGCCCCGGAAACTATTTTCCTTCACGCATCTCTGGAATCTGCTCAAGGAAAACTTGTCTTGACCAAATGACCAGGGTCTGCAGGGCTGCGTCCCTGGCCCCCAGGGATGACACGTTGCTGCAGGGACACGAGCATGTCTCAGTGGCATGAAGCTGGCATGCTGGCTCCCAGGGAGACCAGGGGCTGGGGACCTGGCGGGGGGAGGAGGAGAGTGAGGCCCTCGGGCTGCAGAGCTGCCGACACGGGAGGTGGAAACCGGGCAGAGGGAGCCAGGCAGGCCGGGGCAGGTAGGAGAGAGGGAAGCGGCTGTGGCTTAGGGCTCCTGAGCGAAGGAGGCCCTGGGCTGGGAGGAGCAGGGCTGTGGAATGTTGTATGTAAACAGAGTTTCTTTAAATCAAATCGTATTTTAAGTGCACCGGGGGAGGCTTAGTTTATAAAAAAATCTTGCCAGAAATCTTTTCCAAAAAACAACACTTTTTGCCAAATGCAAAACATCATTCTTTAACTCATCTGTTTTGATATGGCTTGTTCTTAGAGCAGGATGCACCTACATAGCAAAAAACAAGAAAAGCCTGCAACCCGTGAAGGAAGCTGTGAGCGTGTGCGTGTGCGTGTGCATGTGCGTGTGGGCACACACGCGTGCCAGCCCTGCTCGGGCAGACCTGGTGCAGCGGCCCTCACGTGTTCCTCTTGCTCCAGTTCAATTTAAATTAAAGCGAATGTTGAAACCTCCCCCCCCTTTCAGTTTTCACTCGCTGGCCCAAGTCTGCTGCAGCAACTCATTAGCTTAATGGGTTTTCTTAATTCCCATCTATTAGCAAACCCTGTTCCTGCGTGGAAAGCCCGTCTAACGGAGAAGGGCTTGGCATCGTTCTACCTGGACGTAGAGCAGTTGTCCCACGCCACACCCCTGCACGCCAGCCCCCTCGCCGGAAACCCCTCGGTGGGAAGGTGGTACCTGGCCTCAGGAGGCCTGGGCCCCTGCTCTGTCCCTTACACCCTCTCTGCTCCCGAGCCCTTTCCCTCCCTGGAACCTGCTGCGTGTGGCAGGAGCGGCCACACCACAAGCTTAAAACGCTCAGGGCAGAACTGCAGGGCGGATGAAGGAGGTGGTATGTGCAAACCGGTTTCCCCAGAGCAAGGAAGGGGGCAGACGCCCCCCAGCTGGGTCCTTCCAGGGTGGCCTGTGGGCTGCTGGGCAGGCGGTGGCCGGGGAAGCCAGCCACGTGGAACTTGCACATGTACGTTGTCCTGGCACCCGCAGGGCCTCCAGTGCGGTGGAGAAACCTGAGACAGATTCAGGCCAGCACGGCGTCGGTCCTCAAATGGAGGACTCGTTTAGTACCCGAGTGTTTGTTGAGCTGGGCGCCCTCCTGGCCCTCTGACCATTGCACAGGAAACTCTGGAGCACCTGTTTAAAGTGCCTTCCAGGCGGGTGCAGAGACGGGGGAGGCCGGCTCTGCTGTCGTCGCTCTGGGGCCCTGGACAAGTCCTGTGCTCCCACAGGTAGCTCCTTTCGGAGTTCTGTTTTCTCCAGATGGAAAGTGCGGGGTGTTGACCAGGTCCTTGGGTGCTAGTGGTGAGAGTGGGGGTGGCCGTGGGGGCAGGAGGACAGAGGGAAGAACTTGGGGTGTGCATGGGCCTAGGCCGGGGTGGCAGCCGGGACACAGCTGGGCGGGTGGTGTGTGAATAACTCGTGGACGTGAGGTTACGCCCACCCCACCCCGTAACCGGAGCTTCCCTCTCAAGGGGCAGGACAGGCGTCCAGTGAGCCTGCCACATGGGCTCCAGCCAGGCCCTGGTCCTTGTCACCCCTTGACGTCCACAGCTGCCACATGGCACCTCCAGCCCTCCCCCGCCTCCCTCTGCATCATTGACCATCTCTACTCACTTTGGCCAGAAGACACGTGGGAACAGACCACGTTAATGTCTATCCCTTCCTCCCGCCACACCGTGGCCTGTCAGACAGCCGTGCACACCTCTGCTCTGTTCCCTCCTGGCACCCAGCTGAAGGGGGGCAAACGCCCCCTGCCGAGCGCTTCCCTTTCTCTGGAGCGTGGGAAGGTTTAAACGGGTACATCTGGTCAACTCAGTTTCCTCCCTGCCCCTGTGGGTGGGAACAAGTCCCCAGGGACACGTGGCCAGGCCCAGAGTCCAGGAGCCCCCAGGGGCAGGGGGACAGGCTGTGCACCTGGCC